>JAMZAV010003567.1:0-65821 GCA_024449915.1 Sweltsa coloradensis
ATTTGTTTAAAACGGTATTCAACACAACTTCATCAATTTATGTATTTTATACAAAGTTAATAATAATATTGTTCTGTTCTAAATGCGCGTGTTGTATTTTGACTCCAGTAGTATATCATGCTAGGCACAATCATAAAACTAAATATTATACAATAATCGATGTATAAATATTTGTAGCACTTGAATAAGAAATGGTGAAGAAATGCAAAACGAACATAAATTCTCTATATATATATATGTATTTCATCGACATTAAGATAATCAAAACCACAAATTTAGATTTTAATTCTACCTTTCTTGTAGCAAATAACCACATGTTGACTTGGCAACATAGCACTGGTTTGTTATGATGGCAGTACTGAATGTCCCAAAGGATGTAGCAAGCTACCAGTGTCCACCTCGAACTTATATTATATATACAAATAAATAGTAGTTGCGTACATCTGCAGAATATGGCTGTGTATTACGACAAAGAAACATTGGCTGATTGATTTGCAAGTGTAAACAGCGCCCGCATTGCAAACAATGAGCTTTTACGCTCGTTTTTTCTTAGCGTCCCTCAAACGCCCCGCGTCTGTCTGCAGGAGTATTCATCTGAGCCGCCCCAAAGTCGTGGACTCGAGTGGCATGAGCGCAGCGTGTTCGCGTAGCATGCAAGAGGCACCCGGTTCGAGACCTGACCTGAGCGGTTTTTTTTCCTTTTGTTTTTCCGGAAATAATAATTATTTATATCTTTATCCGTGATAGATTTAATTTTTGTAATATTTTCGTGGAAGTTACTCTTTAATCTCTTGGTAAGAACAGGTGGATTTAAAAGTGGTCTCATCTAGGCCTAATTTAGCAAATGTACCAAGGCCCCAAGCAAGTCTTGCAATCTTCCGTGCACGCACATAGATTTATAGATGAAGTGGAATAAATAAATAAATAAATAATATAAACAAATAAAATATAAATAAATGAACAATAAATACGTTCACATAACCGTCTATTAGTCTACCGTATAATATATTTGGTTTACAAATTATAGCAGCAGATAACTAAATATTGATATGAATGCTGAGCCGCGAGCAGAATAGGCATTGAAGGTGTAGGCCACACCCACCCCTGTCTCTCGTCATCGACAGCCGACTACAGCGTACGACGTCACGGCGATGTTGCCGTAATTCTTGTAATCGCTCAGCCGTACGAGTTGAAGTTGGACCAAACATCTCAAATATCTCGAAAACGAACACGGTTTGACCACATTTTCAAAAGCAAATAATGTTAGTCGTGAAATTATCTACATTTTGCACGTAAATTTGTTAATATTCATTAACAGGTCACGATGTTACGCAACGATATGCGATTGAAAGTGTAGGTTTTTGTTTAGCTACAATGCATAAGATAGGGAATTCCAGCGCATTTCAAAACGCAATAGATAAAAAACTAGTACCGTTAGGCCCAAAAAGTTTTTTGCTATACTCACAAGCTCAATCTCATCTTGCAGTACCTGGAATCTGAAGGATATCTATTACATGCGCAGTTATCATCGATCGACTTTAAGGGGACCTTCGAAATTTCTGAACTTAGACCTGCCACGTTTTTGGGTACAATCGTAGAAATATTTGTCATGAATATCGTACTTATACGATTTTTTTCGATTTTAAGTGCGATATTTTCGTGACATTTGGGCCGATTCTGACCAAACGGGTGGGGCTACAACGTCCATATTTCACATGCACATTAATGTTATCGATATGTAGTAGATTTTGAAATAAAAAGTTGAGAAAGTTAGCCAGAATCCATAGAATAAAGGTTTTAATATGAGTTTTTTGAGATTTATAATAACAATTAACAAGTTACAATAGAAACTTGACAACAATCACCTACAATGCTTTCAAAAAGCACTTGCAAAGGAAAAGTGGTCCTACGCAAACTAAAAACTCACAATGAATAAAGCTCATCCATCAACGCGGCGGGACTTAAGCGTTTTCCACCAATTTGGAGATATTCGATAACATACACTTTTTGGTCGCCATTTTACAATATGGCGGCCGAAGGTAAGTCCGATTGTCGGGGAGTTTTAGTATGTTGATAAGTATTATATAAGGAAGCCTCTGCAAAAATTCAGCGACATCGCAATTATTTCCTCCAAAAATTCTTATTTGACAGGATTAATAAAAAACGTATCTCATGGGTAGGAAGTATAGTTTTCAAACTATTCTTGTACGAAATAAGCGGGGAAAAGGTATTCTTTAGATATTAATATTTTTGGATGAGCAAAGAAAAGACTTCAGTTTCACTGACCCCTCAAAAAATTTGGTTTCAATGTTTTTTAGTTTGTTTGTTTTTTGTTTGTTTGTGCGCTCTCTACCGGGCAAACGGCATATGCGATCTTGATGAAAATTGGAAGGGACCTTCGAAATCTCTGAACTTAGATTACTAATGAATGTATTTTTTATCCGTATAAATATGTTGATGTTACCTACATTCAGACATGTTTGTGTATTGGTTCCGATTGATTATGTTCTTGATCACAAATGTATTCAAACGTTCGAAACTCTAACGTGCTCCACGTTCATTCCACAGCCTGCCAATCTTGCTGGGCGGGTGAAAGGCTGATACAAACGCGTGAGCGCGGCTGGTTAAAACGTTTCGTAAGCCTCAAAAGACCACTTTTATTTGTCTAAAATACTACATCATGGATGATGAAAAACATATCTCATGGGTAGGAAGTAAAGTTTTCAAACTATTCTTGTACGTAATAAGTGGGGAAAAGGTATTCTTGGATGAGCTTAAAGTTTGCGTAGGACCAATTTTCCTTTGTGATTGCTTTTGGGTGCATTGTAGGTGATTGTTGTCAAGTTTTAATTTTTACTTGTTAATTGTTACCAGGAAGCTTCGCAAACGCTTTTTTAGTCGAGTTGATTGATGAGCTTTTTTTAAAGTTTTTAGTTTGCGTGGGATATCTTTACTTTTGCAAGTGCTTTGTTTTGCTGCCTACGCATTGTAGGTGATTGTTGTCAAGTTTCTATTGTTACTTGTCAAAAGTTATTATTAACCGTAAAAAACTTATATTAAAAGCTTCATCTCTATGGATTCTGGCAAACTTTTATCAACTTTTACTTTAAAAAGGTACTGCATCACCATAACCTTAATGTCCATGTATAATTAGAACGTTAAAGCCCCAACCGTTTAGTCAGAATTGGCCCAAAAGGTACGAAAATATCGCGCAAAAAATCAAAAAAACTTGTATTAAAAGCCTTATTTCTATAGATTCTGGCTAACTTTTTCAACTTTTTCTTTCAAAAGGTACTACATCATCATAACCTTAATGTTTATGTTTATAATGAACATTGTAGCCCTCCCCGTTTGGTCAGAATTGGCCCGAATGGAACGAAAATATCGCAAAAAAAATCAAAACAAATCGTAAAAGTACGATATTCATGAGAAATATTTCTTCGATTGCACCCAAAAACGTAGCATGTCTTAGTTCAGAGATTTCGAAGGTCCCCTTCAATTTTCATCAAGATCGCATAATTATGCCGTTTGCCCGGTAGAGAGCGAACAAACAGACAGAAAAAAAAACATTGGAGCTAAATTTTTTGAGGGGTCAGTGAAATTGTAGTCTTTGCTTCGCTCATCCAATTATAAACCTAAAAAAAATCATATTAAAACCTTTATTCTATGGATTCTGGCTTAATTTTTCAACTCTTTCTTTCAGAAAGCAATACATCACCATTACCTTAATGTCCATGTAAAATATAAACGTTGTAGCTCCACCCGTTTGGTTAGAATCGGCCCAAATGTCACGAAAATATCGCACTTAAAATCGAAAAAATCGTAAAAATACGATATTCATGAGAAATAATTCTTCGATTGTACCCAAAAACATGGCAGGTATAAGTTCAGAGATTTCGGAGGTCCCCTCCAATTTTCATCAAGATCGCATATGCTGTTTTGCCGGTAGTGTGCGAACATTCAATAATAAAAATCAAAATTAAAAAACAAAAACATTTAAGTTCAATTTTTTGAGGGGTCAGTGAAACTGAAGTCTTCGCTTCGCTCATCCAATTAATATTTTTGGATGAGCAATTTCACTGACCCATCAACAAATTTTGCTCCAATGTTTTTTTGTTTGTATTTTTGTCTGTTTGTTCGCTCTCTACCTTTCAAACGGCATATGCGATCTTGATGAAAATTGGAGGGAACCTTCGAAATCTCTGAACTTAGACCTGCCACGTTTTTGGGTACAATCGAAGTAATATTACTCATGAATATCGTACTTTTTTCGATTTTTAGAGCGATATTTTCGTGACATTTGGGCCGATTCTAACCAAACGGGGTGGGCAACAACGTTAATATTTTACATGGACATTAAGGTAAGGGTGATGTATTGATTTTTTAAAGAGAAAAATGGAAAAGTTGGCCAGAATCTGTAGAATAAAGATTTTAATATGAGTTTTCTGAGGTTTGTAATAACAAATAACAAGTAACAATAGAAACTTGACAACAATCACCTAAAATGCATTAAAAAAGCACGTGCAACGGTAAAGTCGTCCCACGCAAACAAAAAACTTACAAAAAACTCATCCATCAACGCGACTTAAAAAAGCGTTTGCGAAGCGGCCTAGTGTAATTAACACTACTATACAACATGTTTAAGCATAAAGTCGAAGCACCGGAAGCTTCCTTTGCGTGTGCAGATGCGTTGACTTTATTGTATAGTAAAAAGTTTATTGGATGAGAGAAGCGAAGACTTCAAATTCACTTACCCCTAAAAAAAATTTGCTCTAATGTTTTTTGTTTTTATTTGTTCGCACGCTACCGGGCAAACGGCAAATGCGATTTTATGAAAATTGGAAGGGACCTTCGAAATCTCTGAACTTAGACCTGCCACGTTTGTGGGTACAATCGAAGAAATATTTTTCATGAATATCGTACTTTTACGATTTTTTTCGATTTTAAATGCGATATTTTCGTGACATTTGGTCCGATTTTGACCAAACGGGTGGGGCTACAACGTTCATATTTTACATCGACATTAAGGTAATGGTGATGTATTGCTTTCTGAAAAAAATGATGAAAAAGTTAGCCAGAATCCAAAGAATAAAGGTTTTATTATGATTTTTTTGAGGTTTATAATAACAATTAACAAGTAACAATAGAAACTTGGCAACACTCACCTATAATGCATTCAAAAAGCACTTGCAAATGAAAAGTGGTCCAACACAAACTAAAAACTTACAAAAAAGCTCATCCATCAACACGGCGGGACTTAAGCGTTTTCCTAGCAAGTAAGAAATTAATGAAGAGGAAGATGTATTGCAATAAAAATGTTAAAATAAATTGAACATTTTTTTATTTTTATTGCGACAATATAATTATTTGAAAATTATATTTGTCAATTTTCTTGATCCATCTCCACCCCTCTTCATCCACTACTTACTCAATGGGGGAGTAGTGGGGAGCGATTGTGGAAAGAACAGTTGGTTGATTGACCAAAAACATGTTTTTTACTTTACTTTACAAAATTAATTTGTTATTTAATAGTTTCCAAATTTTGAGAATTAGCAATATTTGAACTAGAACAAACTGTATTTTTCGCTCTTTCACAAAAAACACATTTTTTCCATTGACCAGTAATTTTGATCCCTAGGGCTAACCAACGTGGGAAAAGTAAAAATTTACAAACTACGAGAATAATGGTGTAAGTTGGAGTAGACTAATCTAGAAATGTTACGCTCCTTCACAAAATCACAATTAAAAAATAATTGGACGGTAATTTTGGCCCCCTAGAGTTATCCAAAGTAAGGTAAGTATCCTTTTCCCACTTTGGATAGGCCTGGGTCCCAAAGTTACTGTCTGAGTGTTTTTTAATTGTGTTTTGACGAAAGAGTGGAAAATTTCCGATTAGTGTAGTCCTAATTGCACCATTATTCAGGCAATCTGTATATTTTGTTTCCGCTCTTTGGTAGCCCCTGTGACCCAAAATTATCCCCCGTTTTTTTTTTAAATTGCGTTTCTGTGAAAGAGCGGAAAATTTTTAATTTTCCTAGTCCCGTTTCACACCTTTTTTCTGCTTTTTCCAAAAATTTAGATTTTTTTAACTTTGGGCAGCCCTGCCGCTCAAAGTTACCATTACATATTTTTAGGATGTTCTTTAAATGAAAGGGCGGAAAATTTCCGATTTTTCTAACTGAGATAAAATAGTATCACATTTTGCACTATTCTTCTGCTAAATGCCCTCACTATAGGCAACAAACCCGACTACAGTAGAAAATTCAAATTTCGTGCCCTTTTTATAACCTACTCCTTATTGGTCCAAAATGTCAAAATTAATGACGTCATCTATGACGTAATGCTACTATGTCTTAATATTTAGGACACGTCTGAGATTTTTTTAGGCACCTTCAAGAATAGGGCGTGACTTAACTAGGACGTCTTAGGAACGTCTTAGTTAAGATGTCAGCAGTGTCTTAGTTAGGACACGTCTTAGCACTAAGACAAATCTTAGTTGGGCGTTTTGAAGAATCCAGGCCCAGAATGTTAGCTTTTGTTTTTGCTTAATTATCTTGTTAAGAGTTAATGCTGAGTGTCAAGACAATCTAGCTAAACTAATGAGATAAAATCTTAATCTTAATTGTATGTTTATATTTATCTAAGAACACAACGTATGGCTATCAATGTCGTACCTAACACATATTATGTATCATCATAATATTCATAACTTATACTAAAGAAACAGATAAACCAACAAAATCATCAGATTTAAAGTAGGCCTACAATGTTGCTGTTTTACATGGCATTGAATCTCCCTAATATAATATAATATGTTATTATGATAAACACACCTAAATGTTTATCAAAACAATATTTCTAAGCTACTCCAGCTTCATCTTCAGGTCATCTTATCTTCTTCTGTCAACAGCCTTTAACATCTCCTTGTTCCATAAAGTCACTCGAAACAACAATTATTTTCAAAGAGGACGATATATTAAAGATGAAAATCAAAGAGGCCGAAATAATCAATTCAGTCAAGCAAACTATGGGTACGTTCCGAATGATGCTCGCACACGCCCACTACACCCAGACATGCCCAAGATGCCCGAGGTTTAACATTGGGCATTAAGGGCGTTGTGATGGCGGCGGTGTTTACGGTATGCTTTGGTCACGCCCAAGCTGCAAGTTAGCATCATTCGGAACGTACCCTTAGACTATCCAGCATTTTGACATAACATGTTTCCTAAAGCTGGTGGCAGTGAAGTTGAAACAGAGGATCTGAAGAAGCTAGAGTGGCTTTGAGATTTTATTTTATGTAAATTAATATATAAAAAGCATCGTATGATTCCTGAATATATTCAGACTAATAAATATTGCAACACACAAAAAGTAATAATAAGTTTCGAAGTACCATATAATAGGTAAGATCTACCGGCTGAGTAGGGGAGGGGGTAGTGTTTCAGAAGGTAGAAAATTCCGTATTCTTGCAGATTACTCTTTCGTTGACGTCTTTTTTACCGAGACGATTTAATTCTCACCCAAGTCTGTTCAGTAACGAATACCCAGCTCGTCGCACACACTTATTCCCATCCCAGTCCATCAGCTGGTTACGACAAGCTTGTTGCCTGAGCTTGTTCTTCACCTTCTCGTGAGAGCTCTGCTTGGTCGTCACCTCCTCTTCCCCTTCCTTGAGAGCCCCCGTCCGCTGTTGCACCAGCCTAGCCGGAGCATCTGTCGCCGCCGTCGTCCCTGCTCCAAAGATCTCGGCCAGCGTCAGGAGGAGAAGGATTTTCCGCTTGCGACGCGGTGGTCCCATCAAGGAGGCGGTGACTTGTTCCTCCACCTCGTGGTTCTTGTCTTTTCCTGATGATCGCACGACGGGATTGTCTTTGACCTCCTTGTCTTTCTCCCCGTTCAACTGGCTTTTGTCTTGCGGTACTTGTACTAACAAGTCACTAATATTCACAAAATCCTCCGCTCCCTGGTTTGTGTCGTCAACCTCCCAACCCCAAGTGCTGCTGTCAGTGGCTGATTCTTTGTGTGGAGCATTGACCTCTTTTATCCCAACTCCTTTTACTTCTACTTCTTCTTCGCTTTGATCAATAAATTTAGGTGTGTGTACCTTAGAATTATGGGGTCCTGGAAGCCACAAGTCACTGTCTGTCCCTCTCTGATGGGTCTTCTCGTCTGGTTCTCGAACCAAGGTTCTGACTGAAGAGAGAAATTGTCTGGGTAGGCGGAAAAACCTCTGGACCAACAAGTATTGAAATTGTTGGTTCATGTTTCGAGTATTATGGTCCAACTCATTAAATCTAGTATTGATATTTGGGAAGTTAACTTTCGATACCCCTTGTATCCACCAGCCTATTTCATCCAACTCTTCGTCAGTTCTTTTGTGTATTTTGTCTGACAGGTCGTCAGAGTTGAAGGGTCTTCGGAAACCGGTGACCTCTTTGACCAACTTGTGCTTGACTTCTTTGACTGCCTCGGGTCTAGCCACCCAGCTTACGGAGTTGTCTTTGGGGGCAGAGGTCCAGATGTTAGCGTCGACCACCTGTAATGAGACATCAGAGTCAAAGGCAGACGACTTTGGACTAACTCCACGACCTAGAGTTTGTGTTTATAAATAATGGCACGGTGGTTCATTTAAACAGGTTTAAAGCATCATAGTTGACTTTTGTGATGAAGCAGTGTTGCCAATTTCCACACCTGTGGAAATCCTAAGAAAAAGCCTTTACGCCTACGACCGATAGCTAAAGTTTCCTGTTGATTGACATTGTGCATCTAAGGTTTAAAATATAAATTATATTAATTATTATTTTTCTCATCAAAGATATTTTAATATTATTGTATGCACATTTTTCAAAAGGTCATATGGCCGCAAGTGAAATTATTTATCATGAATGTGTGTTTGTGTGCAATATTTCTTAACCAGTCTGCATAAATTTTTTGTTTTAGTTCAAAATAATAGACAGGTGCAAAACGATATTGATTGATTGTAGGGGCCATCTGTGATGGTTTATACGAGGCTCTTCGAGGTCGCGGTTTCGAGTCTCGTATAATCTTGTTTTTGTATAGTATCAGTATTAGTAGTTTTAGGGCGCTTTAACAGCTGAGATTATTCGCGCCTCCAAGATAAAACAAATTCTATAACTGTGAGTTACCACCATGTATACTTCTATCCAAGGGGAGGAACGTAAGGGGTGACGCGATCGTACTTTATCGTCATTATTCAATTTCCACTCATTGTCTTGAATTGTCTTAGTTCATTATATAATATTTTTTTTATAATGTTTCGTGGAAAGACTGACCATGCAATTCAAGCTTATCTTCAGGTAAACTAGATATGTTACTGAGAGGACAATTGTGAAGGGATGTCCGATGTCTGTTTACGAGGACTCAATCCCTTGCCTTCACATGAACGACTGTGGAAAACCTCGGGAAAAACCTTCAGTCAGGATTGCTGGCCTCTACGGGTTTTAAACCCGGGCCGGAACCACCGAAATCAGAGTGGCGCTTTACGCTCGAGTCAACATGTTAAGCGACAAAAATCATCATTATCAGCATCCTAATATTGTGGAGAGGTACCTATGTGATTCTATGAGTTAATAATATAATTTAAAACGTTACTCACCAATATCTGAAGTATCATGACCAGCCCTAAATAGAAGATGAACATTTTCAAGACCGCTGGCGCAGTAGTATCCTTGGAGCGTGGACTCTAACATCTGCATAACAGCAATGTGGATAGAATTATGAGAGCAGTATCCTTGTGATCAACCAATTCTGACGCGCAGCTTGCATTGTTGGCGGCGTTGATCTGATGTTTGCACAAGTCGGTTAGGGTCACGTAGATGTCATTAGGGTCAGCACGGATGAGTGGTTCTCATGAAACACCAAGGTCACGTGCTGTGTGTAGTTGGATGAGTTCTTTTTTTTATAGAAATCACCGTTCGTTGGGTTACGTTAATGTTTCCTGTAGTGTAAGATTGAGCCTCAAATTTCACGAGTTTAATTTGTGATAATACTATCTTTCCGAAAACAGACACAATTAAATTCAAATTACATTTACTTTTATCAATTCTAAGCATTTAAAATAATATATTTGATTATCATTGAGTGATGACATCATTATTTCATAAATGATTATGCCCGTATTTGAAAATTCATGCAGGTTGGCGTAGTTCAAATTTTTGACTTTGCAAAAGGAATGTGACAGATACATCTAAAGTGCAAACAAGTCCATCACTTATTGTCTTAGGAATTAGTAAACGGTGATTCTAGAGCTGTCCTAGCAACGAGGCAATTAATAAATTGAAAGTTGTATGAATCGGGCTTGTTGATTCTGGCATTTAACCGCGGGTGTTCGCACTGTCCATACTACTGATGGCTATATTGTCCGATTAAAAAAATCTAGCTTTGGTTGGTTATCGCTCACTCATCGTTTGCGTGGGAGCCTACTGTGTTGGCTTGGTCGCTTGGCACTGAAAATCAATGACTGAGTGGGTAGATTCTAAATACGAATGTATATATGTATTTTTTAAATAAGTTCAAATTTCTATTTCTATTTCTAGTATTTCTAGACAAACACAAAAGTTGATGAATTTTTGGTTGAGGCGATTGTGGATTAATGCAAAATATTTGGGCAACTTATTACAGTCGAAGTTCTATATAATAGGTAAGATCTACCGGGTGTGAAAGGGCAGAAATTCCGTATTCATGCAGATTTCTCTTTCGTTGACGTTCACTTTACCGAGGCCATATCATTCTCACTCTGGTCTATTCAATAACGAATATACCCAGCTCGTGGAACACACTTCTTCCCATCCCAGTCCCTCACCTGGTTACGACAAGCTTGTTGCCTGAGCTTGTT
This sequence comes from Sweltsa coloradensis, assembly GCA_024449915.1. NCBI lineage: Eukaryota > Metazoa > Arthropoda > Insecta > Plecoptera > Chloroperlidae > Sweltsa > Sweltsa coloradensis. The sequence continues at coordinate 10,856 of JAMZAV010003567.1, forward strand.
CTTCACCTTCTCGTGAGAGCTCTCCTGGGGCTTCTTGGTCGTCACCTCTTCCCCTTCCTTGAGAGGCCTTGTCCTTTGTTGCACCAGCCTACCCGGAGCTGCCGTTGTCCCTGCTCCAAAGACCTCGGCCAGCGTCAGGAGGAGCAGGATTTTCCGCTTGCGACGCGGTGGTCCCATCAAGGAGGCGGTGACTTGTTCCTCTAACTCGTGGTTCTTGTCTCCTCCTAAAAATCGGACGACGGGATTGTCTTTGACCTGTTTGTCTTTCTCCACGTTCAACTGGCTCGTATCTTCCGGTGTATCAACAAGTCACTAACATCCACATCATCCTCAGCTTCCTGGCTTGTGTCGCCACGCTCCCAACCCAAAGTGCTGCTGTCAGTGGTTGATTCTTTGTGTGGAGCTTTGACCTCTTGTATCCCAACTGCTTTTACTTCAACTTCTTCTTCGCTTTGATCAATAAATTTAGGTGTGTGTACCTTAGAATTATGGGGTCCTGGAAGCCACAAGTCACTGTCTGTCCCTCTCTGATGGGTCTTCTTCCCTGGTTTCCGGCTCAAAGTTGTAACAAAAGAGAGATATTGTCTTGGTACACGGAATAATTTCTGGACCAACAAGTATTTAAATTGTTGGTACATGTTTCTAGTTTTATGATCCAACTCATTTAATCTAGTATTGATGGTTGAAAAATCCAGTTTAGCTACCCCTTGAATCCACCAGCCTATTTCATCCAAGTCTTTGTCAGTTCCTTTGTGTATTTTGTTAAAAGGGTCTTCGGATACCATCGACGTCTTTGACCAACTTCTTCTTGACTTCTTTGACTACCTCGGGTCTAGGCAACCAGTTTATGGAATTGTCTTTGTGGGCAGAGGTGCTGATGTGAGCGTCGACCACCTGTAACGAGACATCAGAGTCAAAGTCAGACCACATTAACTTTTTCATTGGTCATTGGAAGTAATCTTCCCACCATACTTTTAGTGCTGCGTGGGTCCCGGGAAGTATGATTTTCACCGTTAGCATGTGCTGCTATCTTACGTATACTCGTGGAACTCGAAAAATTAATGCTATTGGCAGTTAAGTTGGTTAACGACTAATGTTACGGATAGGACAATAGGGAATATACGTGACTTGATGTTATCATTCTTCTACTATACATGCGGAAATTAATAAACGAACAACTTTTGTACGTTAATAAAATTGAAATGGTTTACTGAGGATTGGTTTACATTGCTTAAATGGTGTTGTTCAGTGGTTTTCTATTCATTTTGTACACCAAGTTTTTTTTTTGAACTTGGTGTGTATGTTCCCAATTGTCAAGGGATGTCGGGTGGCTGTTTACGAGGACTCTGTCCCTTGCATTTACATTAAACGACCGTGGAAAACCACGGAAGAAACCTTCAGTCAGGATTGCCGGTCTCTACGAGATTTGAACCCGGGACCACCTGAATCAGAGTCGCGCGCTTAACGCTCGAGCCAAAATGTTAAGCGACAAAAATCATCTTTATCATCATCATAATAAATTGTGTAGAGGTAACTGTGTATATTCTATGAGTTAATATTAAGATTTTAAGCATTATTCCTCAGTACTCACCAATATCTGAAGTATCATAACCAGCCCCAAGTAGTAGATGAACATTTTCAAACCCGTTGGAGCAGAAGTATCCATGGAGCGTGGACTCTAACATCTGCATAGCAGCAATGTTGATAGAATTATGAGAGCAGTATCCTTGTGATCCACCAATCCTTACGCACAGCTTTCATTGTTGTTGGCGGCATTGATCTAATATAGGCACAAGTCGGTTAGGGTCACGTAGATGTCATTAGGGTCAGCACGGATGAGGTTCTCATGAAACACACAAGGTCACGTGCTGTGTGTGGTTGGGTGAGTTCTCTTTTGGATGAGCGAAGCGAAGACTTCAATTTCACCGACCCCCCAAAAAATTTAGCTCAGGTGTTTTTTTGTTTGTTTGTTTGTTTTTTTTTTTTTTTGTTTTTTTTTTCTGTCTGTTTGTTCGCTCTCTACCGGGCAAACGGCATATGCGATCTGGATGAAAATTTAAGAGGACCTTCGAAATCTCTGAACTTAGACTTGCTACGTTTTTAGTACAATCGAAGAAATATTTCTCATGAATATCGTACTTTTACGATTTTTTTCGATTTTTTGGGCGATATTTTCGTGCCATTTGGGCCAATTCTGACCAAACGGGTGAAGCTAAAACGTTCATATTATACATGGACATTAAGGTTATGGTGATTTAGTACATTTTGAAAGAAAATTCGAAAAAGTTAGCCAGAATCTATAGAAATAAAGCTTTTAATATAAGATTTTTGTTTTTTTTTTACGATATTTTCGTGCCATTTGGGCCAATTCTGACCAAACGGGTGGGGTTTCAACGTTCATATTATACATGGACATTAAGGTTATGGTGATGAAGTACCTTTTGAAAGAAAAAGTTGAAAAAGTTAGCCAGAATCCATAGAAATAAAGCTTTTAATATAAGTTTTTTACGGTTAATAATACCAATTGACAAGAAACAAAAGAAACTTGACAACATTCACCTACAATGCGTAGGCAGCAAAACAAAGCACTTGCAAAAGTAAAGATATCCCAAGCAAACTTAAAACTTTAAAAAGCTCATCCATCAACGCGGCGGGACTTTAGCGTTTTCCTAGTTATAAAAATCACCGTTCGTTGGGTTACGTCAATATTTCCTGTAGAGTGAGATTGTGCCTCAAAATTCACGAGTTTATTTAAAAAAAACTCAGACATTATTTGTGACAATACTATATTTCCGAAAACAGACACAATTAAATTCAAATTACAAATCACTCAAATCAATTCTATGCATTTCAAATAATATATTTGATTGTCATCGAATGACTACATCATTATTTCACAAATGATTGTGACCATATTTGAACATACATGCAGGTTGGCGTAGTTCTAGTTTTTTACTTTGCAAATGGAATGTGACAGATACTTCTAAAGTGCAATCAAGTCCATTACTAACTGTTTAAGGAATAAGTATACGGTGATTTTAGAGCTGTCCAAGCAACGAGGCAATTAATATATTCAAAGTTGTTCTAAATCTGGCTTGTTGATTCTGGCATTGATCCGCGGTGTTCGCACTGTCCATACCACTCATTGCTATATTGTCCAATAAAATAAATATCGAACTTTGGTTGTTCATCGCTCACACGTCGATTGCGTGGGAGCCTACATGGTTGGCTTGGTCGGTTTGATTAAAAATCGCCCACTGAAAATCAGTTATCTGACTGACTGGGAAGACTTAATATACGATTTTTTTTAAATTTATGTATAAGTTTTAAATAAATCAAATATAGAAGTTTTTCTAGACAATCACAAAATTTGATGAATTTTTGGTTGAGGCGATTGTGGATTAATGCAAATTTTTTGGAAAACATGAATCAAATATTTCGGTGTTTTAACTTTTTCCTTAAAAAATTATGAAACATTAATTTTGTCAAGAACACGCGATGTTTTAAAAAAAACATTATCAACAAAAACAGTGCTTTAGTTTTCATTTGTCTGTATGTATCTATCACGTTTCGAGGCTTTATAGTTTCGCCCTTACACCGCTTCTCACCCTAATCGCTTCAGTTCCAGCCAAGCTAGTGTAACGGCTTCGTTCTTCTCGACGTCTGCTCGGCAGTCCGGGTTAGCGAAAATACCTATATGACTATCAAGGTTACACCGTCTATTCGGATGGACGTTAAACCGATGGTCTTCTTGGTACTTTTCGAAAGGAGTAGGCTACGTGCCGGTACCAGGTTAACCTTCCACCCTTCTGTTCATACTTTATCCTCATCTATCACCACTCGTATCTCCAATAGCCAAAGTGCATTAATATGATACATTCAACAATATCCAATCAATCAATCCAACCTAGCTCGCCGAACACATTTCTTCCGGTTCCAATCCTTCCCCTGATTGACACAGACGTCTCTACAGTGCGTCGTTGACCTTCTTGAGCAGTGCCTGGCTGTTGATCTGTCTGCGGGCGCCTCGCTGTTGAATCAGGGAGGCGAGTCGGAGAAGAGCTTCGGTTCACACAGTTGGTATTACTGTCACCATGTAGCGGACCCCAATCCCTTACCCCCCCGGTACGTGTCTAGGAGCTATAAAAGAGGTTGCAGGTTGGAGAAACACTAGCAGAACCAAACAAAACCCCCATAAATATTATTCTGACGTAATAAAAAGAAAATATTAGAGAACAGAGTGAAGTCAAGTCAGAGTCAAGTCGTGATTAGCGTCTAGCAGCCCTCTGTAGGCGGATGTGTAGGTGTGAGTAGGCAGGATCTTCCGTCCGTCTGAAAAACCTCTCAAAAAGGACAATAAAAACCAAGTAAACGCTTTAAAAGTGAAGATGATTGTTATAATTTGAATCGTAAAAGTTACAAAACTACCCAAGTAGGGTGTGCCATAAAGTTGGCCGAAATCACACGGCATTAAATCAACAGGCTGAATAAGTTGGCAAAAGGTGGCAAAAGGATCCCTGAAAAAACAATAAGCCCGGTGCTTAGAAAATCTACCCTTGGTCGTGAGCTAGAAATGAGCGCGAGGGCAAGGCACGAGTGGTAATAAATAAAAGACTCAACTCTAATCGCGGTCCCCGGACGCGCGCCCCGAATCGCGTACGGGCCCAACAGCTCCAACACCACTAGCACGGGTGTGTGGCTGTCTTAAACCGGAGCCCGGAGTATCGCGGGCCTCCAACTCCCTCGGAAGGCAAGGGACGACCATCACCTCTGAATCCAGTGGCTTCGACGGTCAGGGAAGATGTTGTACTTCTGTCGAACTATTGGCTTGATGTGAGTGGGCTGGCTGCCTGGCGAATACTGCGCTGCCTCTCCCAGGGGTCTAACCGTCTTTTATACCCTTAAGGGAGCGGCCAATTTAGGGAGAACGAGATAGCGAACCTCTGGAGTGAACTTCTCTGTCTGATAGACAGATTTACAGAGGTGATAAGTTTGCAGGGGAAGAGAGAGAGACCGATAGTACGAGTAAACCCGAGAAAAGAACCTCGGTATTCCGAGTGGAACCGAGCGCCTGGGCCAATCACGTGAAAGGCCCGAGTAGAAGGGGTAAACTGTTAGAAATGCGCTCCAGCTGAAAGTCAGCTGGGCGCCAATTACAGGTAACATAATTGCCAACCTTTACCAAGTTTAACCAACTGTTGCACAATGAAAACCCCCTGTCGGGGCGTTTATAAAATACAAGACAGAAACGATATTCATACTTAAAACATTAAACATAACACTAGTCACATAGATAAACATGTTTTCACAGTAATACTAGTCTAGGCAATGGAAAAACGTTCTCAGTCCTTTGCAACTTGCTCCTTGGCGAGTTGAAGTCTCCAGTCAGGGTGGGAACCAATGACACAGAGAACTAAACTTATTTTGGTATAATGGTATGAATGCCATTTAGGCCTAGGCTAGATACATATACAACAGATTGTCATTGATTTACTTGCTGTTCCCGATTAGATGCGGAGAAACCACACACAAATACAAAAATACTATCCACAGGCGAGAGAAAGGCTGGTTCCCAGACATCGGGAGGAAGAAAGCTTAAGGTCGGAAGTGGTAGGCCTTCCCACCTCCGCTCTAGCGACCTTCCCCCCAAACATGTTGGAGCGCCTAATTAAAAAAATTAGTAATGCCAGGACACTGGCGTTACAACCGTCACTTCAGTTTTAAGCTACTCTAGCTTCATCTTCAGGTCCAATTAGTATTTTCTCTACAGCCTTAAGAAGTAGTCTTATTCCATAAAATTACACAACACAACAATTTTAATAGGTTGGTTGTTGGTTGGTCAGTTCAAGGCAGCAGATATTCGTTGCAGTACTGTTCCATCCATTCAGATGTATAATGCAACTACAATTCAGAGATTAAAATGTACCCGTCCTGATGGTCTAGTGGTTAAGACGTCCACCTGGAATGTGGGAGATCCGTGGTTCGATTCCCGGTTGGGGCGGACTTTTTTAATTTCTGAATTGTAGTAAATAATAACAATTACACCCACGGGAGTGTTTCCCGATCAATTAAATCGAGAAATAAACCCTCGCTCATACCTGCGTAAAGGTAATGACATTATAATTAATGTTTGGTGGTCAGTTCAAAGGCAGCAGATATTCGTTGCAGTACTGTTCCATCCATTCAGATGTATAATGCAACTACAATTCAGAGATTAAAATGTACCCGTCCTGATGGTCTAGTGGTTAAGACGTCCACCTGGAATGTGGGAGATCCGTGGTTCGATTCCCGGTTGGGGCGGACTTTTTTAATTTCTGAATTGTAGTAAATAATAACAATTACACCCACGGGAGTGTTTCCCGATCAATTAAATCGAGAAGAGTAAGATATATTGAAGAGCTAAATTAAAGAGGCCGAAATAATAAATTCATTCAAGCAAACTATGACTTACCAGTATTTTGACATTTAAAATGTTTGCTAAGGCTGGTAGCAGTGAAGTTAAAACCAAGTATCCAAGGAAGCTGGAGTCAGGAGTAGCTTTGAGATATTGTTAGTTTTTGTAAATTTATATATAAAAAGTATCGTATGATTCCTGATTATATCCAGACTAACAATTACTGCAACTAACAAAAAGTAACAATTACAGTCGAAGTACTATATAGATTTCTCAATTTCATTAGTCGGAAAACACTCCCGTAGGTGTACTTGATTTTATAGAAATCAATCCAGAAATTACAAAATCCATCCCAGCGGGGTATCGAACCCCGGTCTCCCCATCTCCGGTCTATTCAGATCTACAATACACCAACAATCCAGATGTTATGAAGAAACCCATCACGGTAGCTTAGTGGTAAAGCAGTCGACCGGCAATCGGGACTCCGGGGTTCCATACCCCGCTGGGATGGATTTTTTAATATCTGGATTGATTTCTTTAAAATACTATATAGATCTGCCGGCTGAGAAGGGGAGGGGGTGGTGTAACAGAAGGCAGAAAATTCCATATTCATGCAGATTACTCTTTCGTTGACGTCCTTTTTACCGAGACGATTTAATTCTCACCCAAGTCTGTTCAGTAACGAATACCCAGCTCGTCGCACACACTTATTCCCATCCCAGTCCATCAGCTGGTTACGACAAGCTTGTTGCCTGAGCTTATTCTTCGCCTTCTCGTAAGAGCTCTTTTTGGGCTTCTTGGTCGTCTCCTCTTCCTCCTCTTCCTCTTCCTTGAGAGCTCCCTTCCGCTGTTGCACGAGCCTAGCCGGGGCTGTCGTTGTCCCATCTCCAAAGATCTCGGCCAGAGTTAGGAGGAGTAGGATGCACCGCTTGCGACGCGGTGGTCCCATCAAGGGGGCGGTGACTTGCTCCTTTAACTCGTGGTTCTTGTCTCCTCCTAATGATCGGACGACGGGATTGTCTTTGACCTCCTGGTCCTTCTCCCCGTTTAACTGGCTCGTATCTTCCGGTATCAACAAGTCACTAACATCCACATCATCCTCAACTCCATGGCTTGTGTCGCCACGCCCCCAACTCCAAATGCTGCTGTCAGTGGTTGATTCTTTGTATAGAGCATTGGCCTCTGGTTTCCCAACTTCTTTTACTTCTTCTTTCTCTTCGTTTTGATCAAATACTTTAGGTGTGTGTACCTTAGAATTATGGGGTCCCAGAAGCCACAAGTCTCTGTCTGTCCCTCTCTGTTGGGTCTTCTCTCCTGGTTCCCGGCCCACGGTTGTGACAAAAGAGAGATATTGTCTGGGTAGGCGGAAAAACCTCTGGACCAACAAGTAATGAAATTGTTGGTTCATGTTTCTAGTTTTACGATCCATCTCATTTAATCTAGTATTGATGGTTGGGAAGTCCAGTTTAGCTACCCCTTGAGTCCACAATCCGATTTCATCAAACTCTTCGTCAGTTCCTTTGTGTATTTTGTCTGACAGGTCGTCAGAGTTGAAGGGTCTTCGGAAACCGGTGACCTCTTTGACCAACTTGTGCTTGACTTCTTTGACTGCCTCGGGTCTAGGCACCCAGCTTACGGAGTTGTCTTTGGGGGCAGAGGTCCTGATGTGAGCGTCGATCATCTGTAATGAGACGTCAGAGTCAAAGTCAGACATCCTTGGACAAACACTACGATCTACAGTTTGTGTTTATAAATAATGACACTTCAAAGCATCATGGTTAACTTTTGTGATGGAGCAGTTTCCCAGCATTTAAAGCATGGAATGGGGATGACAGGGGAAACCCTAAAGAAAAGCCTCTACTTCAAGTTTTCTGAAGGCTGGGACCGAACCAACGATCATCAGCTATGGTTTCCTTTTGATTGGCATTGTGCATCTAACGTTTGAAATTAAAATTATTTTCATTATTTTCTCATCAACGATATTTTAAAATTGTATGTACAGTTTTCAAAAGGTCATATGTCCGCAAGTGAAATTTATCATGTGAGTGTGTGTGCAACATTCCTTAACCAGTCTGCATTTATGTTTCAGGTCAAAATAAAGACAGGTTTCAAAACGATATTGATTGACTATACAAAGGAGCCATATGTGGTGGCTTTTACGATCAGAGGTCTGAAGCGTATGGCTCTAAGAGGACTTGGGTTCGAGCCTCGCATATAGTCACCGTTTTTTGTAATCATCCTTCATCGTCATCATTCTAATACCACTCATCGTCTCGAATAGCCTTATTGCATTATATAATTTGTATTTTATTAACATTTCGTGGAAAGCCTGCCCAGGGTGCAATTCATATCTCTCTTCAGGTGTCTTACTAGGTATGTTGCGGATAGGACAACTGTGAAGGGATGTCCGATGGCTGTTTACGAGGACTCAATCCCTTGCGCATTAAGACTGTGGAAAACCTCGGAAAAAACCTTCAGTCAGGATTTCCGATCTCTACGGGATTTGAACCCGGGACCTCCCGAATCAGAGTCGCGCGCTTAACGCTCGAGCCAAAATGTTAAGCGACAACAATTATCATTACCATCATCATAATGTTGTGGAGAAGTACCTATGTGATTCTATGAGTTAATAATTTAATTCAAAACGTTACTCACCAATATCTGAAGTATCATGAACATCCCTAAGTAGTAGATGAACATTTCCTAGACCCGTGGCGCAGAAGTATCCTTGGAGCGTGGACTCGAACATCTGCATAGCAGCGATGTTGATTGAATTATGAGAGCAGTATCCTTGTGATCCACCAATCCTGATGCGCAGCTTGCATTGTTGTTGGCGGCATTGATCTGATGTAGGCACACGTAGATGTCGTTAGGGCCTGCACGGATGAGTGGTTGTCATGGGACACACAAGGGCACGTGCTACGTGACGTTGGATGAGTTTTTTTAAAGAAATTAACCTTCGTTAGTTACGTCAGTTTTTCCTGTAGTGTGAGATTATGCCTCTAAATTGAAGAGTTTAATTTTAACACAATATTTGTGACAGTATTATCTTTCCGAAAACAGACACAATTAAATTCAAAGTACATTAACTTAAATCTATTCTATGCATTTAAAATAACACATTTGACTATCATTGAATTACTACATCATTATTTCATAAATGATTGTGCCCATATTTGAACATACATGCAGGTTGGCGTAGTTCTAATTTTTGTCTTTGCAAATGGAATGTGACAGATACTTCTAAAGTGCAATCAAGTGCATCACTTATTGTCTTAGGAATTAGCTGTCCTAACAACGAGGCAATTAACACATCAATGTTGTACAGAATCAAGCTTGTTGATTCTGGCGTTGATCCGCTATCGAAAAAAAAACCATCGAGCTTTAGTTGGTTATCGCCCACTCGTCTATTGCGTGGGGCCTACAGGGTTAGTTTGGTCGCTTTTGTTGAAAGTCCCCCACTGAAAAATCAGTTATATGACTGAGTGGGTAGACTATAAAAACGATTTTTTAAAAATATATGTATAAGTTTTAAATAAATTAAATATAGAAGTATTTCTAGACAAACACAAATGTTGATGTATGTTTGTTTGAGTCGATTGTGAATTAATGCAAATTGTTCGGACAACATGAACCAAATATTTCGATGTGTTCACTATTTCCTTAAAATATTATGATATATTAATTTTGTCATGAACACGCGATATTAAAAAAAAAATCAATCATCAACGAAAACCGTGCTTAAGTTTTCATTTGTCTGTATTTATATATGACGAGTCGAAACTTCAGTATCGCCCTGAGATGAATCAAATCGACTTTGTTGAACACCGACACCGCTTCTCACCCAAATCGCTTCAGTTCCAACCTAGCTCGCCGAACACATTTCTTACCGTTCCAATCCTTCCCCTGATTGGCACAGACTTGTCTCAACAGCGCGTCGTTGACCTTCTTGAGCGGTGCTTGGCTGTTGATCTGTCTGAGGGCGCCTCGCTGTTGTATCAGCGGGGCGAGTATAATAGGGGCTTTGGTTGTCACAACCGGTATTCCTGTCGCCGTTCCAAAGAGGTCGGAAAGGGTCAGAAGGAGCAGAATGCACCGCTTACGTCGCGCTAACAAGGAGGCGGTGACTTCATCATCCTCCTCTACCTGGTGTTTCTCGTCTTCTACCTTTCTTTCCACAAGAGTTTTGTCTCTAACTTCTTTGGCTACCTTTCTTTTTTGATAGTTTGAAACTGGAGATGTTTGCATTCTTGTTTCTTGGACCCACAAGTCGTTACCCTCCTCAACATCATAATCTCCTTCGTAAGTCTTGTCTTGAGTCGTCGTAGTCAGGGAATCTGTCACTCGCAACCCTCTAACTTCTTTTCCGTCCTTTTCGTCATGGTCCTTTTCACTACGAACGCTGTCCAGGTCAGCGGTTGAGACCCTATCGGGAGAATGTACCCTTTGAAGGAAAGTTCCTCCGCTTACCTCTCTAACCTTCTGATTCTTGTCTAGGGTCATCTGGAGCTAGTAAATCTGTGTTCCCACAAGTTTCTTAGATCATCTAACGACCTCATTGTCATGGCCCTTTGGCTACCTCTAGATACCATCCCCAAGATATGCTGATGTCAAAGTTTGATACTCTATGAAAAGAATTGACCTTTTTGAGCAACCTCATTTCTCTAACCGTTTCACCTTCCTCCCTACTTTGAGGTGCTCGGCCCACGGCTGAGACATCAGAAGGATGGGGTGTGGCGTGATGTTGAAGCCCACTAGTCCATAAGTATTCTACCTCGTCAACAGTTTGAGATGTCTTGTCTTGAAGATTGCTCTGCGACTCATTGACTTCAGGGGTGGTAGTGGAGGAACGGAGTTTATCTACAGAGTAGACTCCGTGAGACCAGAGACCTTGCGCTTCTTCGTCTACAGCTGTCCCCTTGTTGATCCTGCCTGCTGCGTTGGACCCTAAGGTTCTTATATCAGGGTTAGAGGGTAAGCTGAGGCCATTCTCCCCTTGAAAGCCCGAAAATTTAACTTCTTCCAATACCTTTCGTCTAGACGTCCAGCTCACGGAGTTGCCTACAGGAGCAGATAATCTTACGGCACCGTCGACCACAAGCTGAAACAATCGCATTCGAGGCAAATTCACAACACCTTCTACAAACTTCACTATTTACAATTATTACCGCACCGACGTTATATGTTTCTCAAGGGGCAATACACGGTCTCGGCGAGGCCTTACTTAAAACATCTTTTGATGAGATGCCTTGAACAAGCAGTGGCGGTTGGCGGATACAAGGAGGTGAGGCGGTTGGGCGTTCGCCCCCCTATGATTGAAAAACATTTTATTATTCTATAATATGTTATTATTTTATTGTGAAAACAGCGCAGCGAACGGTATATATTACAAAGGCCACCCTACAAAGTATGATAATCACGTAGGGCGGTAGGGAATGGAGTTGTGTGTGGAGTTGTGGAGTGAATTGTTGGATCGGGATGTGATTGTGCACGCTACAGCAGGCCACGGCCTGTTGAGCTACAAGGGCTGCTTGTTTTCAGCACGTTTGCTGTGAATTGTAAGCTTGACATGACGACAAAAGAAATCGACGCACAAAAACAATATTGTTCGGTATTGCATTCAGCCACCAATTTTTTCTAATTAACGCACCAATATGCACTCTAAAAACCTGATTTTGAAAAATTTTCGCCCGCGGTGCAAATAATTGGGGGCTCCGCTCCCATACCCTCTGTACCTTTCCCACGGATGTACTTGAACGCGCAAACTTAAAGGGACTTTTAACCTAAAACATTATTTTTTACCACATAATTTATAGCATAATACTACACTTAAATGGTCAACCAAAAAATTACATCTTGTAACTGTGATTATACAAGAATTTAAACACATTTTTTATCTAGAAATTTTGCGGAAATTGACGTTTTGGGAAATTTCTTAAATCGACTTTAACGGCTTGTTTTTTTTCCACGTAGATACCAGAGCATAAAACCAATCTAAAATGACATTTTATAACATCGTGTCTTGAAACTGTGCACAAATATGCGCTCATACCTCGCAAAAATATGCCTTCCAAAATGATACCCTTTCTTGGTAATCAGCATATTTTGACCGAACCACTAGCCCAAATTACAAACAGAAAAGGCTACCGAGTACGTCAAAAATGGCCAAAATTTTTTTGGATCAAAATCATCCAAGCATGAAAATCGTCCCCACCTTATTTTTTATGCTAGATTTTTTCCGAATGGATCTATCTCGAAAATTGCCGAGTTTTCCCCCCAAATAATAATCCGGTCACGATAGACCCAATAATTTTTCGGTTACTTTCTGTTTTCATATCTAGTTAGACTAAATGAAATATATTATTTGAGTTAAGCGGGTGAATACCCCTTTACATATGCCGTGTTAGTTTCACGTGCTTCAGCAAGACTATTCGCGGCACGAGATTTCTACGTAGATTTTAAGTGTTTTAGCAAAATATTTGCTAGCGTTGTCGCCGTTTCTTGTTGTTCAATGTAACAAGGATAAACAATAAATAAATAAATACTTCAACAGAATATTTTTGACATGAATATGTCAAAGAACCATGGTACTCACCACTAGCCGGAACATCGTTATCAAGTCCAGGGAATTGTAAGCGTTCATCTTCGAGGCGACTGATAGAGAATTCACATTGATTTGATTTAACGCGAGTACAGAGGACCACTGAGTTTGTCCTCCGACCATCAAGAATGTCCTTGTGCAGTGTCCTTGGACCAGCCTGCAACTAACATTTGGTTTTGCTGACCCTGACATATTTTAGAGATGTGGTTTGTGGTCTCATTGTGAAATGTCATTAAGGAAACATTCATTAGTGGCAGACAAGGTAATCCAAGGGTACATATTTATTCGTGTATTAAATTATCCTCCCCACACAGGGAAATTATTTGCTTAAGAAACTTTGACTTGGATAAGTATTGATTAATTAATATTATAACTTATTAATTCCATTATTTAAGCTAAACTTCCCACTCGAACACCGAAGTTAAGCAGCCTTCGGGCGTGGTAAGGGGTAGAATGGGTTACCGCTAAGCCCTGAAACTCACTTATACCGCTAGTTAGAGCAGATGGAAGGTTCGAGAGCTAGTGTAACGGCTTCGTTCTCCTCGACGTCTGCTCGGCAGTCCGGGTTAGTGGAGGAACCTTAATGACTGTCAAGGTTACACTGTCCTTTCAGATGGGACGTTAAGACGTTGGTGGGTTTCCCCTCCACCCTTCTGTTCATCATTCATCCTTATCTATCACCACTCATCGTCTCGAATAGCCAAAGTGCATTAATATGAGACGTTGAGCAATATCCAATCAACCAATTAAGCTAAACTTGGAACTAAGCGTAGCATAAATTAATAGTTTGTTGTAACAACTCAATAATATAAAGTTTTTAAATTTTCTGCGCAACGTAACATAATTAATTCTAAAAAAGTTAATATTTATTTATATTTTGTTTCACGTCTTTTCAGTTATAAAATCTGATTTACAAAGGAGGACACCAAAATAATACTGATAGCATAAATGCAGATATAATTGACAGTGCGATTTGGCGGGGCTGGAATATCGTCAAAAATGTCAGCTTTTCTCTTGGTTGCAATTCTTGTTCATATATACACAAAAAACCGTGGAATTTATACGGGAGGTTCGCATATATATTTTATTTTTTATGCTTCAAGATTTGTGAGTGACTTCATCATTTCGTTCTCGGAAAGCCAATAAAATAGTTTCAAAAGTCTTCAATTCATTAAGTTTTGAAATGATAAAAAATCAACAACAATGTAAAGCATTAAAACAATCTCTAACATATTTTTATACCGTTACAATAATTATTATTGTTCCTTATGAATAGAGAAGGAAAGGAAAAAGACAGATTTATTAGACGTCTAAAACACAAAATAATAATAACTATCTACTTTCATTCGCGTATTATGGAAAACATTTAAGAATCAAGAGGCATTTCATAGATGCAAAAAGTTTCAGTAGACGACATCAAATCTACATTAGTCACACGTTCAGTTTTCAATAGCAAATAATAATATATTGTGCTATTTCATGATTCACGAGTATATCAAACCTTGTAGTTGATAACTAATTGACCTTCGCAATCAAGGCCAGCGATGAAATTAGTGTCATGGCGAGTTCTATACTCCCGTAACGGAATTTAGAATTAATAGTTTGTTGTAACAACTCAATAATAGAAAGTTTTAAAATTTTCTGCGCAACGTAACATTATTAATTCTTAAAAAGTTAATATTTATTTATTTATTCATTTGTTTCACGTTTTTTCAGTTATAAAATCTTATTTACAAAGGAGGACACCAAAATAATACTGATAGCATAAATGCAGATATAATTGACAGTGCGATTTGGCGGGGCTGGAATATCGTCAAAAATGTCAGCTTTTCTCTTGGTTGCAATTCTTGTTCATATATACACAAAACCGTGGAATTTATACGAGAGGTCGCATTATTATTTTATTTTTTATGCTTCAAGATTTTGTGAGTGACTTCATCATTTCGTTCTCGGCAAGCCAATAAAATAGTTTCAAAGTCTTCAATTCATTAAGTTTTGAAATGATAATATATCAACAACAATGTAAAGTAAAAAAACAATCTCATAACATATTTTTATACCGTTACAATAATTATTATTGTAACTTATAAAATAGGGAAGGAAAGGAAAAAGAAAGATTTATTAGACGTCTTAAACACAAAATAATAATAACTTTCTACTTTCATTCGCGTATAATGGAAAACATTTAAGAATCAAGAGGCATTTCATAGATGCAAAAAGTTTCAGTAGACGACATCAAATCTACATTAGTCACATCGTTCAGTTTTCAATAGCAAATAATAATATATTGTGCTATTTCATGATTCACGAGTATATCAAACCTTGTAGTTGATAACTATTGACCTTCGCAATCAAGGCCAGCGATGAAATTAGTGTGATGGCGAGTTTTATACTCCCGTAACGGAATTTAGATATAATTATCATAAAAAGTTACAGTTTTAGATTTTTATTTTGTTAGTGATTTTTTTTGGGAAGGAAATCATAACAATAACAATACAAACTCGTACATTGCATTTACTACTCTACTAGTAATGTGTATGGGTATAAAACAGTTAAATATTTATAGCTGAAAAGGAATATTTTTATTAGTTTAAAAATTCGTAGTTTAATTTCAATCGATAATAGATAAATTGAAGGGCCAATTTCAAAAACCAGGTTGATCCATTTTTTATTTAATTTTAAGTTTCGAGTTAGAGTTGGAGCTGCCTGGTTATTGCTGCCAATTCCAACAGAAGGTAGCTCCTTTGCCATTTGTAGTGCCATTTGTGTATTTGGTATTTGTTAGCATGGGAGCTACATGGTTCTTGCACCATCTCAAAGATGGATTTTTTATGAATATTTTCGTATATTAACAAAAAAATGGCCTAAAATGGAGCTACCTGGTTTTTGCAATTGGGCCTTCAATTGGAATTTTAGTGTTGTTTTCCAAAGTGTATGTCAGAAAAAAAATTGCCACCCGGGACCTGATTCCTGTAAATTTTTCTCTCAACTTTTAACCCGTCACCCCCTTGCAAGCCTCAGCCAATCACCAGTCAGCAAGAGGAGCCCATGTTCTTTTTTTCTATATCCCTAGAAATTAACCCCTCTCGCAATTGTACAAGAATACCGTTTTTACATCAAACTCTTAAAAACTCCGCTTAACCCAGGACTATAAGTGTACAGGAATTTTGCCCCAGAATTTTTGAACAAAAACTTGTATAAAACTATAATATAAGTATTTGAAACCACTATCAGCAATATCGTGTGATTAAGCAATCACTTTCTTGTGTGTAGTTGTGTGAAATGACAATCTTGTATCGTAAGACTGAATACACAAGGTTGAAATAGTTGCAATTTTTTAGACGTGCCTCGACCGAGGATCGAACTTGAACGTACAGATGTTCTAACCAATTATAATACAATTGTTGTGAAAAATATTGTTGTGTTTGTTAAGTTTCTTGATACAAATCCGACTGAAGACAGTTTCGCTGGTGTCATGACTGAAATATATGGCCCATTTCCTACTAATTGATATTGTTATAAGGGGATAGGACTTAGGCCTACTAGTACAGAGGTGTACTAAATTGTTTTTGTTCAAGTCATAAGAAATAATTGTTATGTGCTTATTTCAACAGCAAAATTGTTACGACAAATCAAAAGGAGTAACTTCATTATGACAGGCCAATAAAACATTACTTACCAATCATGATATCGGATTTCTAATAACTGAAACAATTTCTTACGACGGTGATATGAACTGGGCCTAATATAGTTTTATACACTCTCATCTCCCATGAGTTGGGTAGTATTATTTCATGTAGTTGAGATAAAGTACTAGGGAAACGCCAAAGTCGTTGTTAGACGAGTGAGTGAGCCATGTGTTGAGTACCCGGTAACATTCCTTTTCTTCCCCCTACCTTAGGCCTCCCTAGCCTATCATAGGCTACAGTGGAGCATTATGGCCTAAACTGTGACCTAAACTTAAATACCCTATTATTTATACGAAGATTATAATCAGTCTTAAATGCAAATGTTCCCGCGTCCTCAACACATGACTCTCTCACTCGTCTAGCAACGACTTTTTAACATTCCTTTTCTTCCCCCTTCCTTAGGCCTCCCTAGCCTATCATAGGCACAGTGTAGAGTAGAGTAGAGTAGATCTTTATTCACTTAAGACTAATACATGGTACAAGTATACACCTCTTCGTGAAGAGGGAGTGAATAGTTCCTAAGGCTAAAACATGGTAAAAAATTAATAATAAAATAGAATGCATATTTCATGTGAATCAAGTTATATGTATATTACTAGTATGGTATACTAGTATTGAGAATTGAAGTTGTTTGAATAGATTAATTGAGTATTGAAATGAAAAAATGAAATGAGTAATTGGTTTGATATGATACAATACGATGTTATTTAGGATGAATAATAATTAAAACACTAGCATTTGACATGATATAATGATTATGAAATGGAATTAGTATTGTATTTATATATACTTGTAGTAGTACGAATCTATAAGGGGCAGTTTGTAGTGGACATGGTAAATTTAAAAATTTACTAATATAAAATGGATAATAAAATAAAATGAGTTATCGATATGATATAATACAATACGATGTTCATTAGGATGTATAATAATATAAAACGCTAGCATATGGTATGATATGATTATGTATTATTGTTTTATGTTTAATAGGGATTAGTTTTGAATTTAAAATATACGTGTAGGGCCTATAGTACGGATCTATAAGGGAAAGTTTGTAGTGGAGAACAAGGTAAATTTATAAATTTACTAAATATAAAATAAATAATGAAATAGAATGAGAATTTCAATGAGAATCAAGTTATATGTATAGGCCTAGTACTAGTATGGTATACTAGTACCGGTATTGAGAATTGAAGTTATTTGAATTGAATAATTGAGTATTGAAATGAAAAAAATGAAATGAGTAACTAATAGGTAGCCTATCCTATGATATAATGATTATATGAAAGGTATTATTATTGAATTTAAAATACATGTGTAGGGCCTAGCCTATATAGTACGGATCTATAAGGGACAGTTTGTAGGGAGGACAAGGGTTAATCTGTTAGGAATTCATTTAGTGAGTAAAATGCTCTTTCTACTAGAAATGCTTTTAATTTGCTAATAAATGTAGTATGATTTTTGATGTCTCTGATGTGTTTTGGCAGTTTATTGTATATGGAGAGGCAGGCGTATATAGGTCCTTTGGAATATTGCGAGGTTTTATGATGGGGGACATGGATGTTAGAAATTGCACGGGTGTTATAAGTATGGATGGATGAGTTTTTAGGAAAGTATTCTGAATGTGTACGTACAAAAATAGCGGCAATTTGTATAAGGGTACTTACCAGGGTAAGAATGTTTAATTTGGGGAAGATTTTACGGCAGGATCTCTGCCATGAGGATCCTGTGATGATGCGTATAGCTCGTTTTTGGAGTAAAAAGACACGATTAGCTTGTGATGACATACCCCAGAATAGAAGCCCGTATGAGATGTGCGAGTGGATGTGGGCATGATATATTAATTTCAATATGTGGCTGCTAACAATTGGCTTCATCCTCCTGAGCATAAAACACCCACTATTTATTTTGGAGCATACTCTTTCGATATGAGCAGACCAATCAAGGTTCTCCGAGAGTGTAATTTCATGTTGTCAGCTCTTATAATGTTTTTGCCATCAATGCGAATTAGGGGACTACTCTGAGGGGGGCTAGAGGTGGAGTGGAAGCTAAGGTACACAGTTTTGGTTGGTTGACGGGAGAGAAGGTTATTTTTACAGTATTCCGACATTGCGTTTGCTTGGACATTTGAGTAATGTATGAGTTCTGCAAGCCCATCTCTGGTTGCAGTTAAGAGGTGACTTGAGTCATCTACAAATTGCGTCAGTATGCCTACGTCAAATGTGTTGGGCATGTCGTTTACATAAAGTAAGAAGAATGGGGGCCCTAGGACCGTTCCTTGGGGCACACCACAGACAAGGTTTAAGGGGTCGGAGTGAAATTTAGTAATTGTATCATTTTCATCGATATTATCAAGTTCTACTACCTGGAAACGGTCTGATAGAAATGATGCAATCCATCTATTGGCTATACCTCTGATACCTAGAGATTCCAGTTTTGAGAGAAGTATACTATGGTCAATTGTATCAAACGCCTTACTCAAGTCGTAGAATATTCCAATAGCCAGGTCGCCATGATCAAGTGCCTTGTATAGTGCAGATAGGAATGAGAAGATGGCAGTTATGGTTGATTTGCCCTTTTGGAAACCGTGTTGATTGCTTGCAAGAATATTGTGTTTTGAAAGAAAGGATGACAGACGGGAGTACATGATTTTTTCGAAAACTTTAGAGAAAGAGGAGGTTAAGGAAATTGGCCTCTAATTGTTAGGATCTCGGTTTGTTACCTTTGTGCTTATATATGGGTATTACTTTGGCTTCTTTGAGCTTGGAGGGAAGGTCCCTGTGCAAAAAGGAGGAATTGATGATAAATGCTAGTGGGTGAGATATAATACTTCCACATTTTGCAAGAACAGATCCAGGAACATTGTCTAAGCCTGCAGAATGTTTGTTATTCAGTGTTTTGATGATATTGGCTACTTCATGATGGGTGGTTGGATGGAGAAAAATTGAATTAATTTCCTGCTTATTCTCGATGACACCAGGAATGAGGTGATTGGTTTGTGTCTGAGGTCGACTGTTTATACCAGCATTAATAAAGAACTCATTTAGATGATTTGATATTACTTTTGGGTCAGAGTTTGGAATTCCGCTAATGTTGATCGTAAGTTGATTTTTAGGACTAGGGGCCTTAGTTTGAGCATTGATAATCTGCCATGTAGCTTTCGATATGTTATTTGCAGAAGATATAACCTGATCATGATGTTGTCGTTTAGCTTGTCTGATGTTAAGTGCATGACCTTTTTTTAATGTACGATACTCATGTTTAAGTTGATTGTCGTTGGGTAATGTTTTGCAATGGTAGTGTAATTGTCGCAGTTGTTGGCCTCTGCTTTATGGCTGTTTAATAACCACGAACTAGGGTTTTTTTGCTTTGCCTTTGCCTAACCAAGGGGAATGCTGTGTTAAAATAATGTAAGAAGATCATTAAGAATTGGTTGAACATCTGGTTGGTATCGGTCATAGTCAGCAAGTCAGACCATTCTTCACTACTAAGTAAATTTATAAAGTGATTTGTATTGCGTTTGCTAAATATTCTAGAGAAACCCAAGTGGGAGAGGCATTTATGGGCGAACTGAGTTGCATGGTTATGGCACAATGGTCCTGAGATGTGTGGGTGAAGGGTATTTGTTTTGTAAAGGGAAGGTCTAGAGAGGTTATGATGTTGTCGATAAGTGACTGACTTGACCCAAGTGTACGGGTGGGTGTTAGAATTGTTTCGTGTAAGTTAAATGAGTGTATAAGATCAAGGAATAGGTCGCGGGCTCGTGATTTGGAAAGAAGATCAATATTAAAGTCGCCGCATAGGGCTATTTTTGCCTTAGGGAATCGTTTTGTGACGTTTATAAGGGTCTCTTCTAGTTTATCTAAGAATATTGAGAGTTTGCCTAATGGAGATCTGTATATGGACAGTATGGTGATGCGGCAGTATGGTAGATGCCAAAGGCAACCAGTACATTCAAAATCCAATTCAGAGCAGATTGACTCTAGGCCTAGTATTGGCTCTATGTTTAGGTGTGTGTAGAGAGGATTGCTACCCCAACCATGTAGATTATTAGATCTAGCATAAATTGTAATGTTTGCATATCCTGGCATGCAGAATTTAGTACTAGATGCGGGGTGAGCCAATGTTCTGAGATACAAATAACTTCGGGAGATTGACTCTGAAAGAATTGTTCGAGTTCCTCCATTTTGTTGTTGACCGATCTAACATTAAGTGCAAGTATCATAGGATTATGAGTTAATAAATTTTGGGATTTGGAGATGTCTTGTTGGTCTTAGAAGAAAGGGATGGTTGGGGGGCGGAGGTAGATGCTCTGGAGCTGGGGGATTTAGCAGTTTGTACATTGTTGTGAAGGCTAGAGATTGGTTTGGTTTTAAATTTTGGTGTGTTTGTGGAAATGGTTTGAATTCCACTGAAAGAGGAAGATTGATTTTGTTTAACGTGGGGTGTTTTGTTAACTGTGTTTTTATCAGTATCGATAAAGACATTATGGCTTGGTTTGTAAATTAGTCAACTAGGTCTAGATTTGGATTTTTTACTTGTGTTTTTAGATGTCTTTAAATGAAGAGGAGGAGATCTAACATTTATGTGATGACTGTTTTGTTTCTTCCTATAATGATCAGTAAGAATATCAACTAGCTCTCTGGGGGACCATGGTTTTTGAATTTTAACTTTCTGACCGAGACCCTCACTTATCATTAATTCTCGTAATTGTTGATAATTAAAATTGGAGAACTGCCTTATACCACTACTTTGGGTTGTCATTTTGTGGAAGTAAGTTGCTTGACTTCTAGGAGCTGGTATAGCATCCTGTCCGAAAGAAAAGGCCGTCTCAGATGATATCACCTGTGCTGGATTCTCTTCAATTATACTGGACTGTACAGTGTCCTGGTCACTAGTGGAGGTGAGGTCCGTCTCAGATGATAACACCTGTGCTGGGTTCTCCAATGTACGAATGTAATACTCATTTGAGTCTTCCAGAGAACTGTTAGCATTCCCTATGACTGTATCTTCTGGTTGAATGTTGGTTGATATCTCCTGTCCCACACCTGAACCCTCAGCTCCGCCATTGCACTGCAGGCCTAAACTATGACCTAAACTTAAATAGGCCTACCCTATTATTTATACGAATATAATTATCAAACTTAAATGCAAATGTTCCCGCGTACTCAACACATGACTCTCTCACTCGTCTAACAACGACTTTGGCGTTTCCCTAGTCGAGTTGGCTAAAGCGCCCTTATAGCCGAAATGTGGGAGACGTGGGTTCAATAGTCGGGAAAGATTTTGTAATTTCTGGATTGTATTTTTTAAATTATTTAAATTATTTAACATGTTTTGAAATGTTAATAACGCAGTGAAGTCCATCATCTGTGACAATACTATGGAAAACATAGTCAGTACGATATACGTGAAAATATTGCAAGGTTTACTCAATCTACGAGCGGAATTTGGGGTACCTTGACGTCCAACATTCGATTAACCTTGGACACGGCATTTCACAGCCAGGTAAATAACAAACAAAAAATATTATTTTGAAATGAAAACCATTGCCGTTAAAATAATTCCTATACATTTCAACGTATTTTTCAGTTTTTTATTTCTTGCAGGTTTAAATCGCAACCGATTGTGCTCATTTTGTTAGCAGTTATCAGTTACCTGGTCACGGATGTCTGTTTAAAATTTCAGCTCAGTCTATTTGGCCGTTCGGCCGTATGGGACCGGACAGACAGACAGACATTTTAACAGAATTAATCACGACCAAGGACCGATCGAGTAGCGTTGTTGACTACGTTCGCTGCGCTCACTCGTCTAAAAATCAAGCATTGGTTTTATCATTTCTATAAGGTCCACGTGCAATGTTAATAATAAAGACTGTGTATGTGCAAGTCACTAAAATCATCAGTTACTAAAATAAAATAGAATAATTGGATGAGCATAGCGAAGACTTCAATTTCACTGACCCCCAAAAAATTTAGCTCAAGTGTTTTTTGTTTTTTTGTCTGTTTGCTCTCTACCGGGCAAACGGCATATGCGATCTTGATGAAAATTTGAGGGGACCTTCGAAATCTCTGAACTTAGACTTGCCACGTTTTTGGGTACAATCGAATAAATATTTTTAATGAATATCGTACTTTTACGATTTTTAGTGCTATATTTTCGTGACATTTGGACCGATTCTGACCAAACAGGTGGGGCTACAACGTTCATATTTCACATGGAAATTAAGGTTATGGTGGTTATGTATTGCTTTATGACAGAAAAAGTTGAAAACGTTAGCCAGAATCCATAGACTTAAGGTTTTAACGTGTTTTTTTTAAGGTTTATAATAACACTTAACAAGTAACAATAGAAACTTGTCAACAATCACCTACAATGCATTCAAAAAGCACTTGCAAAGGAAAAGTGGTCCTACGCAAACTAAAAACTTACAAAAAAGCTCATCCATCAACGCGGCGGGACTTAAGCGTTTTCCTAGTGTTAAAAAATCATTGAACAAGAAGCACACGTGTAATCCAAAACAGCATTTTTTTACCTAAATGAGACACATGCCAGAAATAATGAAGAAAATGAATTATTTCTTTGTGACGCGTAGTTTATTCGTATTGTCAAATTACATTTGTCACAACCGTACACGATATTATATAATTTATACAATTATCGAAAGCATTATTTTAATAGAATTTTTTTACTCCATATTATTACAACTTCAATTAGTTTATGTGTGTTGTTAGGATGTTGGCAAGGGCCAATTTTCAGCCATTTGATATGGCAGACATGCTCATTGTACTCGCATTCAAATTTTCACCCAATTTAGTCACATCTATTTATAATTTTAAATAATTGTGTTAACATGAATGAAGGTATCTATTATAGCACATTTCCTTTAATTTATAATAGAAAATAACCAAAAAATAAAATCAATTTTCGAGAATTTAGAATCTGTCAAAATAGTCAAAAACATCCAAATAACTTCGCATTTTCTGACTGATATATGATTAATATTGACCATATAATATGATAGGAGTGTACAGATGCCCTTTATGATCGTGTTATGCCAAGTTGTATCCAGATGTAATGATTTATGGCTGCAGGACAAGGAACTCGCTGAGCATCAAATCAGTCCTTCCTCTTAAAGGGGCTATTACATAAAAAAAAAATACCACATAATCTATAGCATAATACAACACTAAAATGACTGTTTAAAAATTATATCTTGTAACTGTGATTTTACACGAATTTTTCAATTTCGTTGATCATGAAATTTGCGAACATTGGCGTGTTTTTCCACATAGATACCAGAGCATCATACTAATCTAAAATGTCCTTTTATAACTTCGTGCCTTGAAACTGTGCGCAAATATACACTCAAACACGCAAAATATGCATTCCAAAATCACACCCTGTCGTGGCAATCAGCATATTTTGACCGAAAAACTTGCCCAAATTACAAAGCAAAATATAGAGGATTTACAGAAAAGGCTGTCGAGTTTGTCAATAATAGCCAGTATTTTTTCGGATCAAAATCCTCCAAGGTCACGGGGTATAAAGATCGTTTGCATATTATTTCTTATGTAAGATTTTTGCCGATGGGTATCACGGGTCATGGTGGACCCAACAATGTTTCTGTTAATTTCCTGAATAGCCTAAATGAAATCTATTTTTGAGTTTAGAGGGTGAAAACCCCTTTAATAAATGCATACCCGACGAGCAGTGGGTTTGAAAGACAAAGATTACCAATAAAAATATTCCTTTCTTGATCTTGCTTTCAGTTATGGTGAAGGTACAGAGTACATAGATTTTAAACTTTCTAGGGGGCAGGGTCAGAAAAACATTCTTTATCAACCTCGTTGAAGGTAGTGAAATTTGTCACTCGGACGTCATGTTCGGTTATAATCGTGAGATGTGATACACGCACGTCATGTTCGGTTACAATCGTGAGAGGTGACACACGCACGTCATGTTCGGTTATCGTCGTGAGACGTGACACACGCACGTCATGTTCGGTTATCGTCGTGAGACGTGACACACGCACGTCATGTTCGGTTATCGTCGTTAAGATACTATATTTTGTAATCAGTGATTTCGGAACAGTCCTTACAAACCCACCAAATAACGAATATGTTCCAAATTGAAATTCAGTTCTTGCTATCCCAAACATGTAATTTCACAACAATTAATAGATTTCTTATAACTTCAATAATTTGATAACCAAATTACATTTAAAATGATTTCACCTAATTGATCTGGAAATATTATCAATTGGCATCATTTCACATCAATCGTCAGTTGCCAATAAATAATTTGACCAATTTATTCAACAAATTTATATCACTTGGCATCAAATTATCTCAATTGGTGTCACTTCCAAATCAATATATGTCAATAATTTGTTTGACGATTCCAACTATTAGGTTGAGATCTGTTGGTATTCAATTACTAGTCAATTTAATTTTTACTAGGGAAAAGCTTAATATTTTTTTTTCAATTTTCATTGACTTCTCGGTGTCCAGTCCGTAAAAATGTCCTCCATCTTGAATCTGATCTACGCTTTCGGTTTCTTGGTAGACGGAGCCTTGATCGTCCGGTCTCCGCCCTTAGCCGGTTCCTGCGCCATCTGCTTCAAGGGCATGACCTTGGGGACAAAAGTTGGGTGGTTGCAACAATGATATTTAAGGAAAACATTATTTGAAAATGTTATTAACAATTTGATGTCTTATTATATAATATTGTTGTTTTGTTATATTATTTCAAACTTTGCAAAACTTCATGTAGGCCATTATTTTGTGTTGATTTATATTATATTTCTAAATTGTATTAAATATCAATTTCATCCTACGGAAGTGTTTCCCGACCATCCAAATAGAGAAATACCTAATTTAGTTGTCCTCCTTAGTAAATCAGTTTTTGTACATTACAGAATAGGATAAACATTTAATTGACTGAGCGTAGCGAGTGAAGCGAAGACTCCATTCAACTTCACTGGAGAAAAAATTCCGTAATGTTCTTTCTTTCTTTCTTTCTTTCTTTCTTTCTTTCTTTCATTCTTTCTTTATGTTTGTATTTTTGTGTGTTTATTAACACGATTCCACCTAAACTGATACTCCAATTGCGATGAAATTTTCTGCAGGCCTTCGAAATCTCTGTACTTAGAACTGCCACGTTTTTGAGCTCAATCGAAAAAAAATCTCATGAAAATCGCAATTACGCAATAACGATTTTTTCGATTTTTAACAACTTCTTCTACTTTTGTAATCATTGTATCACAGAACCTTAATTTTATGAATCAATTTATTTGTGTGAAATGTGAGCGCAATCGAAAAAGTATTTCTCACGAAAATCGTATACGTATACGTATCGTTTACGTTTTTTAATTTCTTCGACTTAACACATACACGCTTTATCCGATTGTAATGATTTTTTCACAGAACCTTAACTTTATTAATTAATATATACGTGTGAAATTTGATCTTATTCAAAAAATGATTTCTCATAAAAATCGCAATTTTACGCTTTTATCGTTTTAAAAAAAAATTCTCCTACACCTGCACACCTAAACACCCACATGCCTTGTCCGATTGTAATGATTATTTTCACAGAACAACAGAAAATCTTCAAAACACATGGCAGCTCAATGCACCAATTACGCTCATCCAACAACGCACCTGAAAAAGCGTTTACGAAGCTTCCTATACTTGCTCCAACGAAAGAATGCAGATGCTTTATAGTGGCGGGGGTAGTTTGAATGGGCTTTAAATGGAATGTCGCCTTTGTGTATGAAAGAGAAATATATTTTACCAACGCAAGCAAAAATTATCTCTGCTAGATCATGGAGTTCCTTCATGTGCTAGAACCACTCTGAGCTAGCGTGAATAGAGTTGACAAAGTTGTTATGTTGGGAAAACAATTTCAAGCCATCTGCATTCTTTCGTTGGGACCACTATAGTATATAAATACCTTGAGAGGCGCTTGCACAATCGGAGCTGACACTACCGGAATTTTTATGTTTGGCAGCCGGTCTACAAAGAGAATGGCTAGGAGAAGACAGGTGAGGCACCGCTTGCTAGACGTGCCGTTCACTTCGAGGGCTGTGCTGTTCAGATCGAGGGTGGTGGGCAGGGCTGGAGTCAACTAGAACCAACGATGTTTGAATAAAAGATGACGCATGAACGCTGCAGGGTCCACTAGATACCTTACCGCTGCTGTAAGGTAGCTACAGCAGCTTGGCATAAGCATCAAGTGGACCCTGTGAACGCTGCTGTTCCTATAGGGCAATGTCAAGCTGATTCGCCCGGCCCCAGGATCGCATGATTGGGGTTTGGTCACAAGATTCTTTATATTTTGGTTCCAGTGGAACTTACACATTGCAGTGACCAAACGTCGATCGTCCTGCACTCTTGTGGGAAATCTGTCACCCACCACAACAATAATGCACCGCCGCCAAATTGTTATAAAAATTCCTATTTTATTAATGTAAAGACAACTGTGGTCACTCCCCGATCGTTCTGCGCTCTGGTGGAAGATTAGTTTGACCAGAGTCGATAAAGAAGTTTCCCCGTTGGGGAGGTCCCCCAACTCCCTATACCGCCCTGGGTTAAATAAAAATTCGGTTTTTGGCGTTTGGACTTTTAACGTTCCGCATAACGCTGTGTGATAATTGATGGAACTACTTCAATAAAACTACGTCACTTTCTACTAGAAGTTAACGTTTGTTGACGACGAATGCCGTGAAATGTCGAAATATTAAATACGATCGAATGTTGGCGAATGTTTTGGCATAAAGCAAACTCTTTTTATAGAAACCCTTTTATTTAAACCCCCTAGCTGTGTTAAATTTGTACCTGTGTCTACCAATGTCTACCCTGTAAAATAGTCACGCTTCGCCACTGGCCGACAACTTACAGAAAAGCTCATCCATCAACGCGGCGGGACTTAAGCGTTTTTCTAGTTTTAAAGAAATATCACCTTTAAACATTTTCATGTTTTCGTTGTCTTTACACAAAGCATTTGAAAAGGACTACGACTAATGCATCATTTTATAGCTGTGTTTACCGAGTGTTTTACCAGTAAGCCTCTCAAATACGTGTTTTTATTAGGCTATTCTTACCTCGAAAAGATAAAAAAAAAACATAAATATTTATCAAATAATAGGTATATTTGACTAAAAATTAAGCTTATTCAATGGTGTCAAGGTACAAATTGGTGAGGACCGCTTAAATAGCTGTATATATACCCAAATTGAGTAGGACCTACACAGCAATTGTGTAGGCTCAGGTGCACGGCTGATTTTACAGACATAGGGAAACACAGTCATGTAAATGCCAAAAAATAGCGCCCGTCAATTAGCAATAAGTTTTCGTGTATGGCCGCTATGGAGTGCTAGGGCCTTTCAAATGTTAATTATGGAATTATTATAAAATAAATAAAAGTAGTCAACGATTATAGAAAGAATAAAAAAACGTAATAATAAATAGCAATTCTGAACAAAAAATTGACAACTACTAGGCCGCTTCGTGAGCGCTTTTTTTTAGCCGCGTTGATGGATGAGCTTTTTTTTGTAAGTTTTTAGTTTGAGTGTGATCTCTTTACTTTTCAAGTGCGTTATGAACGCATTGTAGGGGATTGTTGTAAATTTTCTATTGTAACTTGTTAATTATTAAGTTATTATATACCTAAAAAACTCATATTAAAACCTTTTTTTAATTTTATGGATTCTGGATGACTTTTTCAACTTTTTCTTTCAATCAATCAATCACCATTACTTTAATGTACATGTAAAATATGAACGTTGTAGCCCCATCCGTTAGGTCAGAATCGGCTCAAATATCACGAAAATATCGCATTAATTGATTATAGATTATACCCAAAAACGTGGCCGATCTAAGTTCAGAGATTTCGAAGGTCCCCTCCAATTTTCATCATGAACGCATATGCCGTTTGCCCGGTAGAGCGCGAACAGACAGAAAAACAAACAAACAAAAAAACTTCGGAGCTAAATTTTTTGAGGGGTCAGTGAAATTGAAGTCTTCGCTTCGCTCATCCAAAAAAGTTACCTTTGCCCAGAAAAAAGTCAAAATATATTATTCATAGCAATTTTTTTTACCAACAGTGTTGGCTCGAGGTCACGGGTTCAAATCCCGTCGAGACCGGCAATCCTGCCTAAAGTTTTTTCCGAGGTTTTCCTCAGTCGTTAATTCAAATACAAGCGATTGAGTCCTCTTAAACAGCCCTTGGACATCCCTTCTCAATTGTCCTTTCCGCAACATACCTAGAAAGACACCTGAAGAGGGGCATAAATAAATAAATAAATAATAAATTTTATTTAGAGTCTACCCACTCAGTTATATAACTGATTTTCAGTGGGGGACTTTAAATCAAAGCGACCAAGCCAACCCTGCAGGCCCCGACGCAATCGACAAATGAGCGATAACCAACCGAAGATCGATATTTTTTCAATTGCACTCTGGGCAGGCTTCCTACAAAAATTATTTATATAAGCACAATTTTTCAATTTAATTGCTTTTTAACGTGCAAAAATAATTTTGAATTTAAATTAATATAATGATATTTTAATTGCACGTTCGTTATGCAGGTATAGCACAGGCTTAAACATATCCTAAGAGAGAGAGTGAAATAATTTGATACTCACCGTAATCAGTTGCATCATTGCAACCAGGCCCAACACGACAGGGCTCATCATGTTCATGGTGTTCTGAAGACCTCTGATCCAGTTGACACCAGCCAGTCTAGTGTCTCTCTCAGCGATGTGACTTTCATCACAATCTGAATTTAAGTTAATTTCGTCGGTCACATTACCAAATATTGTGCTGGATAGTGTCACGGTCGTCAGGGATCGTTGGCAACAATGAAAATTACCGAAATGACCATTTGATGGCGAACTAATTACAGGATGAAGGATCGATTAAAAATTTTGTTTTTAACAATGTACCCAATGTACATCAAAGTACATGAAGTATTACACTAATATTTTATTAAAAGTCATAAAGAACAGGGTAAAAAAAGTCTTACATCTTATTTTAATATATCCTATTTGTTCTAAAAATGTCTGGTTTTATAATTATCGTTCAATATAATTTTAAGATACCGTATTATGTAATCAGTGATTTTGGAACCTACCTTACAAACCCACCAAATAACGAATATGTTCCACATTGAAATTCACTTCTTGTTATCCCAGTAAAAATGCAATTTCACTATCAATTGATAATAACCAATAGATTTTTTAAAACCTCAATAATTGATAACCAAATTACATTAAAAATGATTTCACGTAATTGATCTGGAAATATTATCAATCTTCAGTTGCCAATTGATAATTTGACCAATTCATTCACCAAATTTATATCACT
This sequence comes from Sweltsa coloradensis, assembly GCA_024449915.1. Lineage (NCBI taxonomy): Eukaryota > Metazoa > Arthropoda > Insecta > Plecoptera > Chloroperlidae > Sweltsa > Sweltsa coloradensis. The sequence goes on from JAMZAV010003567.1 coordinate 40,910, forward strand.
ACATCAACTCATCTCAATTGGTTTAATTTCCAGATTAAGAAATTTTTAATTTAAATTATTTCTAAATTGATGATTTCAAATATAAGGTTGTTATCGGTTTGTATTCAATTTAATTTTTACTTGGGAAAGGCTTGTGCAGATTCACATTTAACATGTATTTATTTTCTCTATTTCCCTTGACGCCTCGCTGAAATGTCCTCCATTTTGAATCGGTTACAGAACTTTCGGTTTCTTGGACGTGACTTGCTTTGGTTTCTTGGTAGATGAAGCCTTGTTCTTCCGGTCTCCGCCCTTATCCGGCTCGAGCGCCATCTGCTTCAAGGGCATGACCTTGGGGACAAAAGTTATGAGGTTGCTCACACTGATGGAACTTTAAGTTTAAACCATAGATATTGAACACCTATTGTAGGCTAGATAAGCAGTGTGGGTACCTCCGCACAGGCGCGAGCGTAGCAAATTGAAGCGTCGAAAAGCCAATTCAAAATGGCGATTTGGCGTTTAAATTTATGCTTTTTTAATGCAATAAGGTATTTTTTTGGATTGTTTGATATAGTTTTAGCTTGTGCAGCATGGGATTGAACAAACAGAAACTATAAGACGTTATTAATTGCATAAGGGAATTTAGAAATAATTTGATGTTAAAGGCTAGTATGCTCACCTGTCAACCTGACGGCCATCTTTAAAAATATTCGGTCTACAAATCGCTCCTATTTCATGCGAACTGGGATTTCAAAATCAAAATGGCTTCTAATTGTGACGGAAGTGGACCAATGACTGATAATCTAGCCTACTATAGGTGTTAAGATATCTATGCGTTAAAACATTCGCAAAGTTCAGCTTATAACTGCACTTTTTAAGACAAATTGTGGGATTGATGATAGAATTATGAAATTTGGCACACATTATAAAAAGGTCATTCAAAAATGATTTGGATATAAGGTCATTTTTAGATTACATGCCCTAAGTGTGTACTAATATTTCAAAATTCTTATCATAATACCAACATAAGCACATATATTTGGCGGACATCTTGTAAAATGGCTGCCATTTGTCTCACGGGACAAATCTGAGAAGGCAAAATCATTTTTGAGTTGCATTTTTACAGTGTATGCTAAATTTATGATTTTGTCATCAATCACACAATCTTTCCTATTATCAGCTGCACTATTATGATTTGTTTGTTTCAATTTACTTGTAATTTTGTAATTTTCCCACTTAAAAAAAAAAAAACAGATCCACATAACATACTGCTGAATGTGTGACGTTCCGTGCTAATTTGGTGGTGATTTCGAACTTCGTTCAAACTAGAACAATGTTAGATAAATGCCGTGATTTGAAATCTAATTGCTTCACAAATAAGTAAAGAAAATTGACGGAATTTGTTAAATACTTAAGAAGTATTGAGAGGTTTGTATTTAGGTATTCTACACAATTGTTTTCAACTATATTGTAATAAGTTTTTTCTTTTCATTTTCACGTTTTCACATTTTTCAAGATATTTTCTTTCTTTTATTTGCCTCTTTTTTCCTTTTATTTAAAATTAGTTTCACTTCATATTTTTTTTTTAAATAACATTATTTTGAAAATGTTATTAACAATGTCATATAATAATGTTGTTTTTGTTTAATTATAATTTTAAACTTAGCAAAACTTCATGTAATCATTTTGTGTTCATTTATATGCTTAATTTTATATTTTATTTCTGAATTCTATTAAATATTATCAATTTTATCCTACGGGAGTGTTTGCCGACCATCCAAATCGAGAAATAATTAATTTAGTTGTCCTCCTCAGAAAATCAGTTTTTATTGCAGAATCTAGGGCGACGGTCGTCGCCCGGCAGACAAGCGCATGCGACTGCTTACTGCTTAGGCGACACGAACTCCAGCCCTATATACAGCTACCAGAGTTGGGGGGTTTTCAGCTATCTGCACACGCCGCCCCGAAAGAGTTACAATCTTGAAACTCGGTATTTGACCTGGTATGTGGTCCATGACATACCAAAAAAAAAATCAACCCGATCCGACAACTCGTTCTGTGTTAAAAAAGGCTCTCAACATCGTCAAATTCCTTTCGGCTGGCTGGTGGCTGGGTGGGTGGCTGGTGGCTGGCTGGCTAGGAGTTCTCCGCGGAGATTAATTTAGCCTACAGAGAAAACGGTAAATCTTAGAACTATGAAACTTGGACCACACTTAGATGTACTTCAGACGCAGTGACTTTGCTTTCAAAACCAAAATCGGGTAACAGGGACCGGAGAAAATCAAAATTTGGATAATAATCAAAACGCGTAATTACCAAGGCGTGCTAATTTGTACAAACTTGAAATTTAACATGCTATTAACCATTATAAAATATCTTGCGTCCAAAATACAAGGGGCTAAATTTGGGGATGACCATGGCCTTAAAAATGACAAAAAACATATCTGAACTTTAAGAAATGAATCATTCAAAGAAAACGCACAACTGAGATGTTTCAAACGTGGAATACATTTTGATATCTCTCATTCTTTATCACTTTTGAATATGGAAAGCAAAATTGGGTAACGGGTACCGGAGAAAATCAAAATTATCAAAAGAAGGTAATTCCGTACTCTTATGAATAAAACGCTATACTGAGAAAACGGTTCATCTTAGAACTTTGTGAAACTTGGGCCACACTCAGATGTACCTCATATAACCAAAACTGGGCAATTGGGACCGGGGAAAATCAAAATCAAAATCAAAACGCGTAATTACTCAGGCGTAGTATATAAATATCTAGTGCTTAAAACACAAGGGGTATCTTTGGGGGGACCGTGGGCCCAAAAATTTCAAAAAACAACTTTGAACTTAACAAATTTAAACAATCAAAGTCCAACATTCACCCCTTGATAGCAAAAAAACAAAAAAAAGATGTAATATCCAACCAAATACAAAAATTTGTAAAAAAAAAAAAAAAAACGGCATCCAAGCTCTCCTTCAAAAGTCTTCGGCTGTGAATGCTGTGAGATATAGAAGTTGAGACAAGCTTTTTATTCTTTCTCCTGAGGTTCGCTTTGAAAATAAGTAAGATCATTTCGCCTGTTGACGAGCGCCAAGCCACCGATTTTTGTGGTAAAAAAGTAAAAATTTTAAAACTCGAAATTTGGTTCATGGCCAGAATTTTTTTATGATTTCGAGTTTTAAAATTTTACTTTCTTACCACAAAAATCGTTGGCTTGGCGCTCGTCAACAGGCGAAATGATCTTACCTATTTTCAAAGCGAAACAAGGGAGAAAGAATAAAAGCTTGGCTCAACTTTTATATCTCACAGCATTCACAGCCGAAGACTTTGGAAGGAGAGCTGGGCTGCCGTTTTTTTTTTTTTTTTTTACAAATTTTTGTATTTGGTTGGATAGTATATACGCTTAATATAGAAATACCCTGAGAGGTGCCTGCACTATCGGAGCTGCCACTATCGGAGCTGCAGTTGTTGTCAGCAGGCTTGCAAGGAGAGCGGCCGCGAGAAGAGTGGTGAGGCACCGCTTGCTAGACGTGCCGTTCACTTCGAGGGCTGTGCTGTTCAGATCGAGGGCGGTGGGCAGGGCTGGAGTCAACTAGAACCAACGATGTTAGAATCAAAGATGTTAGATGACAAATGAACGCTGCTGTAGGGAACCTAATGGCGTTTTCCATTGGCATGCACTGAGTGCGCATTTAGTTCGCATTGTAACGTCACATGCACTCGCCGAGTGCAGCACTCGTTTCTGATTCACTGTTAATGGTGTCCGTGCACTGGCACTGAGTTCGCACTTAAATTCTCAATGGATGACGATTCTGATGTTAGTTCGCATTCAGTGCGCACTAGTGCGGCCAATGGAAAACACCATAAGTAGCGAGCGCGGGAGAAATTTGGGATCACTCTTGATCACAAGGCATAGGAAAATAACCCGTCTTCGAACTTTGCTCTACCGTATCTCCTGACTGAGACCAAAATAAGATATTTCAAACATACTACGAGAACACTTCATGTTTTCACTACGTACAACAGTCGACAGATTTTCAACAACTTGTACCAAATATAAAGGAGAGCGAGTTTAAAAAGTATGTGTAATTGCAGTGTTGCCCTGTTTGCTGCGAAAAAATTGAAAGAGAACGCGTCTCCACGCAGCAGAGAGAGATGAGAGTACTCGCGCATGCGCACGAAGGTATAGGCGCATTGTTGAATGCCAAGGTCTTCATTCTAGTCTAGGGGGGTTGAGGGGGTATGTGTGAGGCAGGCAACATCGAGTTTTGCTGACAAGGCCGCGATGCCACATTCATGCGATCAGCACACTCCCCCCTCACCCCCCAAGACTGACTATAGGCTGACTGAGAGAATTTTTTTTAACAATTGTCTTTCCTGTGAATTTTTTCGTTTGGCGATATTTTGTACCGATTTGTACCGCCATACGAAAAAAATCGCAGGAACGACAATTGTTTAAAAAAATCTATTTTCTCTCAGTCAGCCTATAGAAAACCGGTTGAAAATTAATGTCACAAAAGCACAACACCCTACGTTGAATGGTGTGCCCTGGCGAATTGAAGTTTGAAATTAATTTGAGGTGGCGATATTGGCCGTGTACCGGATCAGAAAAAATTGAAAAAAATAGTTTTTATTTTCTAAAATAGCCAGGTTTCAAAGCCATTCACTATATTTTGACTTGGTAGCATATTTTGGAAAAAAGAAAAACGCGGTCGAATAGCCTTAAACTCGCTCTCATTTAAATTTGGTACAATTTGTCAAAAATCTGTTGACTGTTATATGTAGTAAAAACATGAAGTGTTCTCGTAGAGTGTTTGAAATGTCTTATTTTGGTCTCAGTCGGGAGATACGGTAGCGCAAAGTTCGAAGACGGGTTATTTTCCTATGTCTTGTGATCAAGTGTGATCCCAAATTCCCCCGCGCTCGCTACTTAGGTTCCCTTTTGGCGGCCGGCCGGTGGACATTTTATAGGCAAAGCAAACATCAAATTATTATTTCCCCTGTTAAAACTCGCCTTTTGTCTGCAGGGGGTGGAGTGGGGGGGGGGGCCGCTAAACTAAAAAATATATTTAATTCAGCCTCACTACTTATGAATTTAAAAAGTAACAGACAAAATATTGGGTCCACCATTACCCGAAAAAATTTAAAACTTGGTTATTTTCGAGGTAGGTCCCATCGGAAAAAATCTCCCCTAAGAAATAGCATAGGGACCACTTTTATGCCCCTTGGTCTTGGAGGATTTCGGACTAAAAAAAATTGGCATTCATTGAAGTACTCTGCAGCCTTTTCTGTTAATCTGATATATTTTGTTTTGTAATTTGGGTGAGTGGTTCGGTCAAAATATGCTGATTGCCAAGGAAGGGTGTGATTTTGGAATGCACATTTCTGGGCGTTTGAGTGTAAAGGCCTATTTGTGCACAGCTCCAAGATACGATATTGTCATGTACTGTAGAGTACATGTTGACTTAATACTAATTATCTCGAGGTCCAATACACTTCGGAATCCAATCAGAGAACATACAGACGTGAGTTCATTTAGGGTCAAGACGTCTAGGTACTTTCCGGTGTGGCTTATTTAGTCGCAATACAGGAAGGGAATCGACCGACATAAACGCTGAATACTTAAGATTGCACAACTAAATAGTGCAAGTAAATCGGACTTTGATTAAGTGCACTGAACGGAAGAGTGCTGAGGTACGTAGGGACGTTCGTTGAGAACGGGGAGACGAGCGACAACCGTGGACGGAGGAGGTCAGGACAGTGCAACAACAATCGCAACGTGAACCACAAATGTCCTGGAAGAGTTCTTAGTGAGGATTGCCGAATGAAGAACCAGAACAAGGATTAGCCATCGGAAGAGGTGAAGTGAGAAGACATCGCCGGGGTTCGACATCAGGGTGACGGAGGGGGCCAGTCTAAACCACATACCAGGAACCACAAGCATTCGATAAGCCATGCGCACCCATTAGTAAGTCATAGAGTCAGTAGAGGTATGAACCCACGGTCTACCAGACGGAACTCATAGGTTCGATCCTAGGTCAGAATAGGAGGGTTATTATGTTCATCTTTAATACAGTGCTGGTCTCTTAAGTGGATTCACGTCTAATTACTGTGTCTACACCCCCTTCATGAACCCACCTACCCACGATCCTGGTCCGTGCTAGTTATTTAGGCCTAAAGAGTTACGCTACGCCCCCACTTAAACACTCATTTGGCGATCACCACCCTCAGCCAAAGGGCCTAATTAGCTATGCGTGACAATATTGTAAGTAGCATTTTAGATTGGTACGATGTTCTAGTATCAATGTGGAACTTAGATGTGGAACAACAAAATAAACAGTTTAAAACCGATTTAAGAAATTCCCCAAAACACAATATCGGCAAATTTCAGGATCCAAAAACTTGAAAAATTCATGTAAAATCAGTTACAAGGTATAATTTTGTAAACGGTAATTTTAGTACAGTATAATGCTATAGATTATGTGTTAATTTATTTGACGGGGTAATAGCCCCTTAAACATTATAATGTTTTGATTTTATCCCTACACAGCGTTTTAAAAGGACTACGACTTATGCGTAATTTTACAGATGTGTTTACCGAGTATTTTACAAGTTAGCTATTCTAACCTCGAAAATATAAAACTACATATATAATATTGATCCAATAATACATGTATATTTGTCAAAAATTAAGCTAATACAAAAGAACAAAGAAGTCAGGACCGCTTAAATAGCTGTAAATACCCAAATTTAGTAAGGCCTACACGGCCAATGTGTGGGCTCGGGCGCAAAGCTGATTTGAAAGACATGAAAACACATGTAAATGTCCATAAAATGGTGGCCGTCAATTAGAAATAAGTTTCCGTGATTGGCTGCTATGGAGTTCTAGGGCCTTTTAAATGTTTATTATGAGAATGCAAATGTTATTAAATAAATAAGAGTAGTCAACGATTATAGAAACAATTAAAAACTTCCTAATAAATAGCCAAATTTGTAGCTAGTACCAAATAAAAATTCTGAACTAAAAAATATAAACTAGAAATAGACTTTTCCAAGAAAAAAAGACAAACATTTATATTTTTCATAGCACAATTTTTTAGAAGGTGTTGGCTCGAGCGTGTGCGAGTGCGAGTACGACTCTGATTCGGGAGGTCCCGGGTTCAAATCCCGTTGACACCGAAAATCCTGACCGAAGGTTTTTTCCTAGGTTTTCCTCAGTCGTTAATGCGAATGTAAGAGATTGAGTCCTCTTTAACAGCCCTCGGACATCCGTTCTCAATAATAATTGTCCTTTCCTCAATATATTTAGTAAGACACCTGGCATTAATTGCACCCTGGGCAAGCTTCCCACAAAAATGATTTATATAAGCACAATTTTTCAATTTAGTAATTGCTTTTTGACGTGCAAAAATAATTTTGTTTTTAAAATTAATATAATCATTTTTTAATTGCCCGTTAGTTATTTAGGTATAGCACTGGTTTTAACTTCTCCTAAGAGTGAGAGTGAAATAATTAAATACCGTACCTACCGTAATAAGTTGCATCATTGCAACCAGGCCCAACGCGACAGGGCTCATCATGTTCATAGTGTTCTGAAGACCTCTTATCCAGTTGACACCAGCCAGTCTAGTGTCTCTCTCAGCGATGTGACTTTCATCACAATCTGAACTAAAAAGTTTATTTCGTCGTGCGACATCACCTGATATTGCGCTGGATAGTGTCATGGTCGTCAGGGATCGTTGGCAACTATGGAAATTATTGAATTGACCTTTTGATGACGAACTAATTACAGGATGAAGGATCGATTGAAAATTTAGTTTTTATCAATGTACAACATTAAGTTTCAAAGTAATTTAGCTAATACGTGAAATTGTGAAAAATGATAGGACTATCTATTCCAATAGTATCCTGCAGCATCAAGGGAAATCCATTATAGGAAATTTATTCCTTTTTGTACGATCAACTGTTTTTGTTCGCGCACTTTCGAATATTCCCTCTCATTTCCTAATTATCGGTTAAAACCTAACCAGGTAGCAGCACGGTCGTATGCCAACATGGCCGTCCGAAGGCAGATAAAAACACAGGCTGCATAGGGAGCAAATGTGTTTTTCATGCTTTAAAGCATAATATTTCATTGTAAGCGTCAGTTCTAGAAGTATTTCCACTTTCCAGTAGTTGGGTACGATGGGGTGGGACAATCACTTTATTTTGTAACCCTCAGCTGCAAAATAACTAGCAAAATAAGGAATTTTATCTCGTAATTTGGAGACGTGTATTTTCAGTAATTTTAATTTGATGGCAATACCGCGAATTTATTATGATTATTGGCCTTATTATTTATTTATTTATTTATTATTTATTTAACGTATATCCTATTCAGTTATAAAAACTGATTTACAAAGGAGGACAACTAAATAAATCTAATTACATAGATGCAGAAACAACAATAAATTACATTTTCGTAAATTAAGTTAGGCCTTTATGATATGTTATATAATATTAGGCCTATATCACAAATTATTATTTCCCCCCCCCCCCCCCCCCCCCCCCACCCCGGCCCAACGGAAGTAATTTTTTGCGAGTTCCTCGCGAATAAATTATCAAATTCGATTTGTTATTAAATTTGTGTTTCGTCACGCCATTGAAACCTCTTGAAACATTGTCTCACATTTAAAAAGGCCCCCCACCCCCCTCAATGCGGCTAAAAATTTAAAGTTATAAGTTATATGGATGGCACCGGCCTTCACAAAACTTTATATATAGGCCTACTATTATTAATACGCATAGTTAACTAATTATATTACGCCTAGTTAAGTCCTAGAATCGTTTTGTTGTTGTTTTGGTTGGATTATGAATAATCCCAGCAAACACATAAGTTACGGTAGAGTGATGGCTGCGTGCTGGCACTTCTGGCCACTGTGGCCACTGGCTGGCCAGCAGTGAGAAGGTGTCAGCCCGTCACTGGCATACCGTCTGAAGGCTGGCCAGAACAAAAATAACCCCAGCCCGGTGTTGGTTGGCCGCTGCCGTGTCGCTGTTGTTTTGCCGCCACAGGCATGAAGATGGCTGGCCATCACTTTGCCGGCTGCCGGTTGGCCAGCAGTGTAAATGTGTTGGCTCATCACTAGAAAACCGTCTTCCGGCTAAACATATTTTAACAATCACCCATCCAGTGAAAGTCGATTTGCTATTGTATGTATAGGTGATTATTCCCTCAACACAGCAAGCTTCTTCCGTGGCACAACGTTTAGAGGCTAGGCTTACAGATGGAGAGTCGCCCTGCTGGACCGCGTTCGAGACACCTAACTTGAAACTTTATAATTACTTGCAAATAATACATGTTGTGTATCACCCTATAGATATTCGACTGGTGTCAGAAATTAAGACGAAATACCTTTGTGAGACCGATATTATAACAATTATACTTATTATTTTAATTTTTTTGTTTACATTTTGCCGGTTAAGGGCCGGAAGTGAGCCACAAGTGACGGCCGGCTGATGGCCGGTGGGACAAAATCAGAGCGAGCCGTAACTGGCCAAAGATGCCGGCCCGCAAGCGGCTGGCCAGTTCAGTTCTGGCCAGCCGCTTGCGGGCCACTTAGGGCCCATCAATTCGTGTTTGCTGGGAAGAGCCCATAAATAATTAAGGCTACGCATATTATTTGCTGTTCACAGCAGCAGGGTACAAATCTCTTGGCATATAAGAATAAACAATCAAGGTAGGATAGTTTACATTCAATGCGCTGCACAAATATAAAAACTATAATTATAGAAATATATTATTAATAATAAATAATAATTACAAAAATTCCATATTATATCTACACCAATTATCAATTATACTATTAAAGAGACTTTCATAATATATACTATGGTTCACAGTATCTTTGGGTTTAGAATGTTGAACCCAAAGACGGTGCATAGCTCTTAGCCCGCTTTGGCCCTGTACTGGCTACAGCACATCATTGTAATAAATTAATTACCATTATGGTTTATCGTTTATCGGTTGGTGGTATCCATGAAACTGATGAAAGTTGTGAAAAATGTGTCTCAAGGAATAGGAATAGAACTCCATCTAACCCACATTATTGCACGGAATAATATACACATTCAGACTTTTTGTTTCATTACGCATCACAAAAATGTGTATTACTAATTTTATGACCTTTCTTGCTTGCTAAATAATAAACATGATCGAGTAAATTCATTCTGGAGTTGACCGTGACGCTACAATATCGCATTGGTTTTACATTGAATGCCGCCATGCAGTCGCCCGGTATCTGCCTTGGAGCAGTTCTCCACTTGACCGCCAGATGTCAGCCACTTTGCTTTTAAACGCGAATACATAGGTGTCGTGAGCACCTATTATTCACCTCTCGCCACGCTGCACCGAGTAGGTGTGGATTCTCTCGACGTGTGATTCTCTCAACTCTCTCGCCTCCCTCTCTCTGGAGGTAAATTCACGTGTGTTTATTTATATTATAATAACACTACTTCCTCGCAAGTTTTAGTGTAAGTTTTAATAAAGTAACAATACGCGACTGCTGTCGTACGTCCTGTCTGTATCTACTGTCCGTGCCCGCCACGTCGCCAGCACGTCCGCCCAACAGTACGTCCAGCCAGGAATGTAATAAATAAATAATAAATATATTTTTTTTAAGTCTACCCACTCAGTTATATAACTGATTATCAGTGGGGGACAGTAAACCAAAGCGACCAAGCCAACCCTGTAGGCCCCGACGCAATCGACGAGTGAGCGATAACCAACCAAAGGTCGATATTTTTAATAGGAAATATAGAAATCAGTGGTATGGACAGTGCGAACACCCGCGGATCATCACCAGAATCAACAAGGCCGATTCAGAACAACTCTGAATTTATTATGTGCTTCGTTGCTAGGACGGCTCCAAAGTCACCGTTTACAAACTCCTAAGACAAGAACTGATGGACTTAAGTCCAAATCAGAAGTTAAAAAACTTCTGACTTTGGCGGGAATCGAACTCTTAACCTTCTGCATTGGAAGATGATACGCTATAACCACAAGACCAACGAGCCACACAAGACTGACGAGCCACACATATGTGATAATAACTCTGCTTACGGCACTCTCCCTCGGGTAATGTCTAACCTATATTCCCCTCATATACAGTCCACTAATCTCTCGTTCTCTCTGTACTACCCAGTGCCGTTTTTTGGGACTTTCTTGTCCCTCATTAGGTAGCAATCTCGCCTACGCGTCTACAGTTTAATTGTAATTGTGCGTTAAAAAGGTCATGTTTGTGAGACGATTGAATGATTCGCGTAAGTTTATATATCATTAAAATAACATTGTATTACAATAAAAGATATGGCAAACGATATCAAAGTTCAATCTACACCCTAACAAATTTTAATTTATTGTGTAAAAGCGTATTATATCTAGGGCGACGGTCGTCGCCCGGCAGACAAGCGATGCGATGCTTAGGCGACACCGAACTCCGGCCCTATATACAGCTACCAGAGTTGGGGGGTTTTCAGCTATCTGCACACGCCGCCCCGAAAGAGTTACAATCTTGAAACTCGGTATATGACCTGATATGTGGTCCATGACATACCAAAAAAAAAATCAACCCGATCCGACAACTCGTTCTGTGTTAAAAAAAGGCTCTCAACATCGTCAAATTCCTTAAGGCTGGCTGGTGGTTGGCTGGCTGGCTGGCTAGGAGTTCTCCGCGGAGATTTCTTTAGCCTACAGACAAAACGGTAAATCTTAGAACTATGAAACTTGGACCACACTTAGGTGTATTTCAGACGCAGTGCCTTTTGCTTTCAAAACCAAAATCGGGTAACAGGGACCGGAGAAAATCAAAATTTGGATGATAATCAAAACGCGTAATTACCAAGGCGTGGTAATTTGTACAAACTTGAAATTTAACATGCTATTAACCATTATAAATATCTTGCGTCCAAAACACAAGGGGCTAAATTTGGGATGACCATGGGCCCAAAAATGACAAAAAACATCTGAAACTTTAAGAAATGAATCATTCAAAGAAAACGCTACAACTGAGATGTTTCAAACGTGGAATACATTTTGATATCTCTCATTCTTTATCACTTTTGAATATGGAAAGCAAAATTGGTTAACGGGTACCGGAAAAAAAACCAAAATTATCAAAAGTAGGTAATTCCGTACTCTTATGAATAATACGCTTATACCGAGAAAAACGGTTCATCTTAGAACTTTGAAACTTGGGCCACACTCAGATGTACCTCATATAACAAAAACCGGGCAATTGGGACCGGGGAAAATCAAAATCAAAATCAAAATCAAAACGCGTAATTACTCAGGCGTAGTAATTTGTACAAGCTTGAAATTAAACATGCTCTTAACCATTATAAATATCAAGTGCTTATGCTAGTGCGTTGGTCTTGTTGTTAGCGTATCTGCTTCCAATGCAGAAGGGCCAGGGTTCGATTCCCGCTAAAGTCAGAAGTTTTTTAACTTCTGATTTGGACTTAAGTCTATCAGTTCTTGTCTTAGGAGTTTGTAAACGGTGACTTTGGAGCCGTCCTAGCAAAATCAAAACGCGTAATTACTCAGGCGTAGTAATTTGTATACAAGCTTGAAATTAAACATGCTCTTAACCATTATAAATATCTAGTGCTTATGCTAGTGCGTTGGTCTTGTTGTTAGCGTATCTGCTTCCAATGCAGAAGGTCCAGAGTTCGATTCCAGCCAAAGTCAGAAGTTTTTTAACTTCTGATTGGGACTTAAGTCTATCAGTTCTTGTCTTAGGAGTTTGTAAACGGTGACTTTGGAGCCGTCCTAGCAACGAAGCACATAATAAATTTCAGAGTTGTTCTGAATCGGCCTTGTTGATTCTGGCGTTGATCCGCGGGTGTTCGCACTGTCCATACCACTGATTGATATATTTCCTATTAAAAATATCGATCTTTGGTTGGTTATCGCTCACTCGTCGATTGCATCGGGGCCTGCAGGGTTGGCTTGGTCGCTTTGATTAAAGTCCCCACTGAAAATCTGTTATATAACTGAGTGGGTAGTCGTAAATAAAAAATTTATTTATTTATTTATTTATTTAAGGGGTATCTTGGGGGGACGTGGGCCCAAAAATGTAAAAAAAAAAACAACTTTGAACTCAACAAATTTAATCATTCACACCTATGATAGCGAACGAAACAACAAAAATATGTAATATCAACCAAATACAAAAATTTGTAAAAAAAAAAACGGCAGCCAAGCTTCCTTCAAAAGTCTTCGGCTGTGAATGCTGTGAGATATAGAAGTTGAGCCAAGCTTTTTATTCTTTCTCCCTAGTTTCGCTTTTAAAATAAGTAAGATCATTTCGCCTGTTGACGAGCGCCAAGCCAACGATTTTTGTGATAAAAAAGTAAAATTTTTAAACTCGAAATCATAAAAAAATGGCTTGGCCATTGAATTTGGTTCATGGCCAAGATTTTTTTTATGATTTCGAGTTTAAAAATTTCAATTAAAAAGGAAGTCAATCATACACCCATACAAGGTGTTGACAACACAACATCGACAACTACGCACAGTGTCAACATATCAGTCAAATCTATGGTTACTGATTATATTACACATTTGAATTGTTTTATTCTGCCAAAAATCACTGGCAGCCTACCGTCGTCTCCGATTGACTACAGCACTTGGAACATTCCTCGTGATATTCAACTAGCTGATTCCGAATTCAATCAACCAGGTGAAGTCGAACTGCTGATCGGCGCAGAACTTTACTACGATCTTCTCCGACAGAATTCACTATCTCGTCCAGGGTTTCCCACACTTCAAGATACGAAGCTTGGTTGGATCATCGGTGGAAGGATGCCAGTGTTCGACTACTGATCACTCTCCGCTACCCACACACAGTTTTTCATTAGTAATGAAACCATTGATCATCAACTCAAGCGCTTTTGGGAAATAGAAGAAAATCCCCCAAAACTTATCGCCACTAAAGAAGAAAAAGAATTTGAAACACATTTCTTAAACAATACAACCCGTAACTCCGAAGGGAAATTCATTGTTCGTCTCCCGCTTAAGGAAAACAGGAGTGAACTAGGTGATTCCAGATTCCAAGCGCTGCGACGACTGCAGCAGTTAGAACGTCGTCTTAAGGCGAATATCAATGCCAAGAAGAATCAATTCTTTCTACGAGAATATCGTGAACTTGGACACATGCAACGAGTCGACAACGCTGTCGACACATCTGATAAGTGCTTACTACCCTGCCCACATCATGCAGTTTCAAGGAATCCACTACTACTCACATACGTGTTGTTTTCGGATGGGACAGTAAAAATCCAGCACTGGACAGTCATAAACGATTTATTGCAAACTCATCGGGGGGTGGACTCGGTCCCCACAATACAAGACGATATTATGCTCAATTATCTTACGGTTCAAACACAAATCTAATAGCATTCACTGGGGGCCAGGACATTTGCTAACCCAAGTAGCACAGAAAATGTGTGCGCTTATGGCATCAGAGGCGGCAAAGTTATGGCAAAGTTTGCGTTGATGGGCCCGCCTATGGCCCTAAGCACACAGCCGACATTGGCGTACAGTAGGCGGGCCCGCCTAATGGCCATAAGCGACAACTTCCGACAGTCGTCGCTGCAAAGTTTTGCGATTTGATGGGCCGCCTAGGGGCACATAAGCCACAACCGATCAGGTGGCGAACAGTAGCGGCCCTCCTATGGCCCAATAAGCCACACAACCGACGGAAGGCTCGAAGCAGTAAGTGGCGGGGCCTCCTATGGCCCATAGCAACACAACCGCCAGTCGGCGAACAGTAGGCGGCCCACCTATGGCCGCATAAGCACACAACCGACGGGAATTAATGAGAGTATATAACCATTTGTGATGGATTGTGGAGTGAATAATTTAATTGTCAATTTCATCATGTTACGCTAGATTCATTCTCCGCTCTTTACGTCGATTAAGGAATGGGAGGGGTGACGCTCTAGACATTCAAGGTATATCATTTTAGTTATCATTTAACCCCTTTAAAATTATTTGATAATATTATTATTATGATAATATATTATATATATATAATTCCGATACCGATACGCCGACGTAGGGTTTCCAAAATAATACTGTTGATTGTGCATTCAATCGAAATAATTTTTATTTAATTCATTTTCAAACTATTTTTATAAATACGGTATTAATTTCATTGCAATATGCAAAATTAATTCCGCTGTCGATAAATGTCTGTGTCACTTATCTGGTAATATATTGCCCCCCCCTTTTGGCCAAAACTGTGCCCGTTTCGTAGTGCAAATTTCCATACTTGACGCAGATGGAAGAAACGAAAAATCTCTTTTAATAGAAATATATTTCATTACAAATACACATAATATTCACTATCGTGATATTTATGTTTGTAGAACTCAGCAGAATAATCGGATCGATTAATATTTAAAATTTTTCCTAAATCTTAGATTTAATCATATATGATCATAATATTATGACATTGCCAAACTATGTTGTTATTTCTTTTGGGTTGAGCAGGTACGACCAGATAGACGATTACAGTAAAAATTATGACCGTTTTTATTCCCAGACATAATTATTCCTTCTTGTAATTTTTTGGTTGAAAGGCTAGATTTTTTTCTATTTGTAACACATACTCTAGTCTTAACAAACTGACATACTTGGAAAATTGCATCTTACGATTTTTTTTCCGCCGGTACGAATAAGGTGGAAAGAAATAAATTATGATAAGTGCAAGATATAACGCAAATTTTGTACAACGGGATAGAAACAAAAATCATCCTTCAAACCAAAATTTAGAGCAGGGATATGTGCCGGGGTATAAGTAATTAATTTATCTGTAATCTCTAGGCCTATAAAGGCTTACTAGTTACTATTAAACTCCAAAATGAAAAATAGTGAGTTTTGAAAATGTCAGAATGAATCCTTGATTAACTATAATCTGTTTTTGTTAGGCTTTACAAAAAAAATGGCCAATAGGGAATAATTTGGTGTAGGCTATATCAAAGTAGGGAGAGAGGCTTTAATTTAAGCGAGTTACTTTACTGTCTGTCCGTCCCTGCCCTGGTGTGACTGGTAAATTAATATAAATACAAATCCAAACTGAACTCCCTATCACTTAACGTCATTTAGATTCATACCATTTAGATATTGGGCGTGATTCTCTTTGGTCAATTTTAAATATGAACAAGAGTAGGCTACGCTTAAAACAACTCCAATTTGAATACATATATTATTGAATCTTAGTTGATGAACAACCTGAGATGGCATTTATTTAAGTTTCCATGTAACTAAGAACGAAATGTTGAACAAGACCTTTCCACACTGCAATACACGCTGGTACAGCTTCATAAGGCAAGCTGCGCGCTTCCTCTCGCAGTGATCACGGTGGTGTCGCTGTCAGCGTTCCAGAGTCCGGCGCAGCGGTTGGGGTTCGAGTACGGCGATGGGCGATAAAATTTATCTCTTGTCTAATAACTCTCTCTGTATTAACTTGATAATTTGTTATCTTACACCAGTTTACAGAAATTGACATCTACACGATTGAAAAGATATATAATTTTAACTTTTGTCATGTTATATTTTCGTTGTGTGTACGTGGACTTCCTCGCGTCCGCTACAAGAGGTGCTGAGTGTTTCTCGAAACATCTCAACCCCGCCGGGCCGTAGCATCCCGCTGTGACAAAAGTGAAGCAACTGTCGATTTGCTACAGCGGCCCGCCTGTGGACCATAAGCGGCGACTGATGGCAAAACTGTGTATCGCCGGCTATGGCCCATAAAGCGGGCCGTTGTCACAAAATGCAGCACGAGCCTTTTTCGAAACTGATGGTTTTGCTACAGTGGGGCCGCTCTGGCCCATAATCGGTCGCGTTGCTATGGCAAAGTTATGGGCGCCTGCCACCCCATAAGCGGGCCGTAAGCGCATAGGGGGGGGGGGCGCTTATGGGCCATCAGCTCAACTGATGGCGATGTTACAGCCCGCAATAAGATCGCCATCACTTTTGACTACTTGGGAAGTATGTATAGACAATACAATGCTCCTAGCGATTGTAACCTTACAACGCATATTATTGAGAGAATCCATGGTGAACCTGTTTCAGGAATACCAACTAACTACAGTAACATCCGGCACAAAACAGCACCATTTCTAGCTACACGATGCCTACATCCTTAGCAGACCTGGAAGCTGAAGATATCCCAGCGCATCTTTATGTTTTAAAAAAAACGATTTCTACGTAGAGCGATACCTGTCCATCAGGTTCTAGGAAATAATCTGGAAGATGGCCTAAACACTCGTCAAGATATTGCGATCTTCTGCTTTCCAAGTGGAGGGTTCCCACTACGTAATGGTGTTCCAACCTTCGGGCTCTTTTGGAGGCTGTTCCAGAAGAAGATCGTGAAACTAATCTCCACTCCAGTTGGAACAAGGATGATCCTGTGAAAACTATAGGCTTGCTATGGCACCCTGCTTCTGATTCACTTTCATACTATGATCGATTCTCGACTCCTCAAGCACAGCAAGCTACTATACTCTAACAAACGTAAAAGTGCTATCGATCGTGTATCTACTATTTTCGATCCTTTTCGATTCTTACTTGGTATCTTACTCTAGCATGTACCTTATCCAATACAGCCGCATTATTCGTTTCCACAAGCAACCCGTAACCTCTTTCCAGCTAATGCTTCCTGTGCAACTCGCCATAACCCTAGAGCCAACCTTCACATACACAGGCCCTCCACAATCCTGCGCCTCTTTTTGCACAAGCCCTGATAATCTATCTTCCACCCTCTACAATAACTCCCTGACCACATCAAAACCTCTCCCACCCTGTCTTCCTTTAAACATGAAGTTGAAATCATATCTTACAGCAAAGCGTTTTGGAACAGCTTTTTACTCCATCAATGACTACCTGCTCCTGTACATATTTGCAGTTATTCATTTGGGGTTATGAGAGATATAATATTTACAAATTATCAAGAGTATAACACAAACAAGCACTGGTGTAATTTTAAAATTTTCCAATGTTCCCTTAGCCGAATGATGTATCCAGAACTCTATATATAATATATATTGCTTACAACGCGTTCCTTGATTGTGGCAGGTATATTAACACATTCTGCTGTACATCCTCCAATTTGCTGTTTTCTGTGCCAGCAGCAAAGTCTCATCACAATATCAAATCAAATATTCTTTATATATCCAACTTTTGCTTTATTCTTATGAATTCTGAATCTAGTATGGCATTCTATTATTTTGCATCTGCTTACTTAACATAAACACTAATCAATCAATCATCACACACACATAAATATATATACTATAGACACATTCGCCTACTGTAACATCATTGCTGTTTTCTGTGCCATTAGCAATTCTATCACAATATCATATCATTTATTGCCTTTATTATCAATTTTTCTTTATTTCTATATGGAATTCCTTAATTCTAGTCGGGCTATTTTGCATCTACTCTACTTTATCATAACACTAATCAATCAATCATCATCATATATATATTAGACACATTCTCCTGTACATCATTGCTGTTTTGTGTGCCATCAGAAATTATTATCACAATATCATATCAAAAATTGCTTTATATCCACTTTTCTTTTCTTTATTATATATGAGTTTCTTAATCTATAGTAGCGCAGCTATTGTTTTTGCATCCACTCTACTTTAACATAAACACTGTGTTTATCATTATTAATCAATTAATGAATCATCATTTATATATATATATCAATATTATCAATCATCATACATATCAATATCAATATCCATATCAATTATCAAATTATGCTTTATATCCAACTATTCTTTCTTCTAACACTGTGTATATCATTATAATTACTATCACTTTTATTATTAATTATTAATTATAGACTATTCACTTTCTCTGCAAAGAGTTATACTTTTACACTGTACAGTCTAAGTGAATAAAAATATCTATCTATCTATCTATCTATCCACTGAGATTAATAAGTCCCATTGTCATTAACTACAAGATATTTCTACAGCACCTTTTACTAGAAAAGCTAGATTGGGATGATTTTTTACCCAACCCCCTGAATAATCATTGGAAGAGTATCTACAATCAACTTCCTACCATAAGCACCATAAAGGTTCAACGACTAGTCCTAGTCACAGGAATCATTTCTGACATTCAACTTCACCGATTCTCCGATGCTTCCGAAAGGGCTTTCGGAGCTTGCATATATCTCCGATCCACTAACACAGAAGGTCAAACTGTAAACCATTTACTTTGCTCTAAGTCAAAGGTCGCACCTTTGAAAAGAATTTCGATTCCACGCTTGGATTTATGCGGTGCACTTCTACTCGCCAAATTGTTCAAAAAGACAGTGGAATCTCTACGTCTTGACATAGGTTCTAGTTTTCTCTGGACAGACTCTACAATAGTTCTTGCATGGATCAAGGCTCATCCACACAAATGGAAAACATTCATTGCAAACAGAGTCACAGAAATACAAGAACTCATTGCAAATGCAAAATGGCAACACGTCGCATCAGCACAAAATCCAGCAGACCTTATATCAAGAGGAACTTCTGCATAAACTCTTGCCACTTGTGACTTATGGTGGCACGGTCCACAATGGTTGTCACTAGATTCATTATTGTGGCCAGTTTCCAAAGTGCAGTCAATTTCAATTGAAGACATGCCGGAACAAAAGGCTACTGTTACCACACTCACTGCCACCAAGCAAGAAGATGGCATTATCTGCAAGTTCTCAAAACTAATCAAACTACAACGTGTAACGGCACACTGTCTTCGTTTTTGCTACAACGCTCGCAAGCCATCTGCGGAGAGAAACTACTCCGTACTATCTGCCGCAGAGCTGCAAAACTCACTTAAAGTATGCATCAAAAATAGCGGCAAAGTGAAACTTATGCGTCAGACATCGCAAGCTTTGTTAGCATCAAAGGAAGTTCATAATAAAAGCAACATCAAAAATCTCTATCCATTTTTGGATAGTGAAGGCATCTTAAGAGTAGGAGTAGACTCCGAAAATCATTACTGCCATTTGAGTCAAAACATCAAATCATAATGCCACCACAGCATCATCTCACTAAAATGCTCATTATGAATGAACACTTACGACTGTTACATGCTTCAGCACAAATGTTGACGTCATCACTTCGACAACATTACTGGATACCATCCATAAGACGTATCCTGAGATCGACATTGCATCAGTGTTTGCCGTACTACAAATTGAAGACATCTGTAACGCAGCAACTCATGGGAGAACTTCCAGCTCCTAGAATACAACCAGCTCGCCCCTTTCTTAACACAGGAGTCGATTACGCAGGACTTTTTTCGTAAAACAAGGATCTACACGTAGCAAAGTTAAATTGAAGGCATACATCGCTATTTTTGTGTGTCTAGCTACAAAGGCCGTCCACATTGAATTAGTCAGTGATATGACTACCGAGGCATTCATTGCTGCTTTAAAACGATTCACATCACGGCGAGGTAAATGTTCAAACATTTATAGCGACAACGGATCAAACTTTGTTGGTGCCAATCACCAGCTTGTTGACCTTAACAAGTTTGTTAAAATCGAAGTTACATCAAGATACTCTGAAAAACCATAGCTTCTGTCGATAATTGTAACTGGATTTCATACATAATCGTTCTCCACACTTCGGAGGTTTATGGGAGGCTGCAGTTAAATCCTTGAAATACCATATCAAGAGGGTAATTGGAAATAACTCTCTCACGTTTGAACAAATGGTAAATTTACTTACACAGATTGAAGCTTGCTTCAACTCACGCCCACTATTGCCCTTAACATGATCCTAATGATATATCTTATCTTAGTCCAGGTCATTTTCTAATCGGCGAGGCAATCACCGCTATTCCAGAACCCAACTTTACTGACAACTCAATTCATACGTTGAATAGATGGAAGCAACTTCAACACTCCATGCAGCTCATCTGGAGAAATGGTCAAGTGATTATCTACACTCTTGCAACAAAGACAGAAGTGGTCTAGTTGTAGTCCAAATCTTCTAGAAGGCACAGTGGTCCTGGTGAAGAAGACAACCTATCTCCTCTCCAGTGGCAGCTTGCTGTAATCACCGCTCTACATCATGGCGACGATGGAAAGGTTCGAGTGGTCACAATCAAGTCTTCTCGAGGACATTACAAACGCCCAATAGTGAAATTGTGCCCACTTCCACTTAAAATGTTTCATGTTTCCTTTCTTAAAAAATATTCATTTTTTGGGCCCCAGTATGTTTATGCAACACTTGCACTGCCTTGTTGTTCACAGCCATCCTGGTACTATTTGTGCACTTTAACTTCATTGTTTATTGCTCACCGCCATCCTAATACTTTTGTATCAATTTCTTTGGTGTTGAAACGGACGCTATGTTTCTTTGTTTTCAACAATGTTTATCATCACACTGAAATTACTTACTGCATCGGCCATTCGTATGGTCTAGTGTTATTCTCTGTTAACTTTCGATAAGTTATTAATAAATACAGTGTTTTTACTTGTGATTTGCCATTCAAAGTGTGTGTTATTGTGTCCGTGGATCGCTGAACCAGGGCCTTAATTTACAGTCCACTCATTTGTTATCTTTAACATGGTCCTCCATTCACTCCAGAGTTTCATTTTCATCTTCATGTATCACCCATTCATCTCTTGCCCCAACATAATTGTCGTCTGTTTATTAATTTTTAAGCAGTTTAATAAGAAGTTTATTCAAACATGACAACTTTAGTCAAATATAACAACATTTAAAAACAAATAATAACAACTAATTTCTTGGAGATAATATATATATGTGTTTATAACAAGTTCAATCAACTAATACAAAACACTAGATATTTTTTTTATTACAATGTATTAAAAATACTAACTACTATTTTGGCTTGACTTCAGCCAAAACATCGAAACATCCATACACCTCCTTTTCAGCAAGGATTCTAATTGTGACCTTGTAAAATCCATACTCCAGCATAGGAGTAGGCAGCTCAAAGGGGACCTCCCAATCGTTAAATGTATAGTTGCCCTGAAATCAAAGAATGGTAGATATTTATTTTTTGTTTATTCAATACAAGGAAAATGCTGTACATTTTACGTTGTATGCTGTATGCTGTATGCTGTATGCTGTATGCTGTATGCTGTATGCTGTATGCTGTATGCTGTATGCTGTATGCTGTATGCTGTATGCTGTATGCTGTATGCTGTATGCTGTATGCTGTATGCTGTATGCTGTATGCTGTATGCTGTACGATGCATGATGTATGACGTTTGATGTATGGTGTATGAGAAGGTATATTAATTACAACTTACATAAGGTATGTCACATCCCTCCGTATTTAAACCGATTGCTTTGCGCAGACTTTTGTAAATTTTGCTTACAATTTTTGTAACTGTGACACAAAAATCTCCGTCATAAGTGTTCATTAGAAGATAGTCATTCGATTTCCTCAGGTAGACGTCCATCTGCCAAACAGAAAAGATGACAAACACATTGATAGTAATAATTCTATTATCAATATCTTTTCATTACAAATCATTGAAAGTAATCGTATATATAGTCTACCAACTCAGTCAAAATGATTTTCAATGAGTGGCTTTAAATCAAAGCAGACCAATCCAAGCATGTCGGTGTCGATGCTCTCGACGAGCAAGAACTGTCAACTAGCAACCAGAAAATACAAATGGTGCGTCTGAAATCGACTTTTTGCGCGAGTCTGCTTGGCTAGTCGACTCGTTAGTCAGGAGTGACTTCGCGTGCTGTTGGTGTCCAAATGTCGCTAGTAGGCGTGTGTAGTGTGCTATCCTAGCTCCCGAGCGTAGTTGTCGAAAGTGCATGCTTGCTAGCTTACTTTGCCTCGTCCACAATAAGGCGGGGGCTGACGAAATAAACTGTATAACTGATTGTGTTCAAATAGATAGATATTCAGTAAGATTTCTTGTTGGATGAGAGAAGCGAAGACTTCAATTTCACTGCCCTCACCCCAAAAAATTAATACAAAATATTTTGGGTATTTTTGTTTGTTTGTATTTTTGTCTGTTTGTTCGCGCTCTACCGGGCATATATATATATATACGGCGCTATAAGGCCCGCAACCGGGAAAATTGCTACTTCGATCTTCGTGAAACTTTATTGGAACATTTAAAGTCACTGAGATTATAAATGTTATGATTTTAGAGACATTTGAAGAAATATTTCTAATAGAAATCGTACTTTTACGATTTTTTCCCCGATTCGTTATACGATATTTTGTGATATTAAAGCCAATAATCAACAGTAAAAGCTCATCCATCAACGCGACTGGAAAAAGAGTTAGCGAAGCGGCCTATAGTTATATATAATTCGCAATAAGATATTTAATTATTATTAGAAGGAATAAACTAGTGGACAAGCTAATTTATATTTTTTTAAACACCTTTTTACTTCATATCATATCATATTTTCATATATTCACTTTTACGAGATGGTTTTCGAAGGCAACAAGGGTTATGACCGAACTTGCTAGTGTGTGAGCTGTAAGCAGGCAAGCACGGAGCAGGCAAGCAGGCTACCCTCAGAAGTGTACACGAGTTGGCTAAACCGCGAGTAGAGTTTAGTTCACACTTACATCGATGACTATATTTCCTTGTTCCCTGGTGAACGGCCAGGATAAGCTTCCCCGATGCAACCTCTTCCTTGTCCGCTTCCTAGTGGAGTCCGGCTGACCTAGATACAACGATACGTTGAAGTTTCCCTTCCCTGTTCCCTGGTCTTCGCATAGCAGCAACTGCTGCACTTTGCCATTGTAGGGTCCCTGAAAACAACAGGATAACACACTTTTCGTAGGGTGCCCATTGTAGGCAGGGGTGTAAGAACCGGAGGTAGGGGAGGAGGAAATATCTAACTTCTAATAGACTGTAAAAATAAGAATTTTCTACCTGCGGACGAAAAAAATCGTACATCGAACGATACTTCAGAAAATCGTGTTTTCTCATAAGGAGGTGGAAGGAAATGATGTGTTGAAACGATATTTTAAAAAATCGTCCCTCAAAATTAAGTGCAAAGCACCTAGCTCAGCGTTTCCACTTTTGCCAAAAAATTTGCATAATATAATTGCTGACAGGGGCGCGATTTCCTGCCCCAACAAAATAAAGAAATACTGTTGCTGTTATATCCAAGACCCTCTTTCATTTTGCTAATAGATAGATAGATAGATAGATAGATAGATTTATTTGCGTAATGTATACTCTTTCCATGTAGACCATGTTTTGAGTGTATTACATCTTATAATGATTTAGCCATCTTCCTTTGACTTTTAAAATATCGGTTAGAGGGGTATTCACCCTAAACTCAAAACGTATATTTAATTCAGGCTAACTAGTAATGAATTTAGAAATTAACAGAAAATATTGGGTCCTCCATGACTCCACCAAAAAATTTCAAACTTTGAATTTTTCGAGCTAGGTTCCATTGGCAAAAATCACCCATAAGAAATAACATGTGGACGATCTTTATACCCCGTGATCTTGGAGAATTTGTTATCCAAAAAATGTTGGGCATTATTGACTTAATCGACAGCCTTTTCTGTAAATCCTCTATTTATTTATTTTTGTAATTTGAGCAAGTGGTATATTTGTGCACAGTTTCAAGACACGATGTTATAAAGGGCAATTTTAGATTGGTACGATGCTCTAGTATAAAAGTGGAACAAAAACGAAGCAGGTGAAAGCCGATGTAAGAAATTTCCCAAAACGCCTATTTTCGAAAATTTCTGGATAAAAAATGAAAGATTCGTGTAAAATCACAGATATAATATATAATTTAGGAACGGTAATTTTCGTGTAGTTTTATCCTCATGTGGTATAATTTTTTTTCGTAATGAAGTGAAAAAAAGCGAATATCTACAAGCAAAAAAA
>JAMZAV010003568.1:0-59798 GCA_024449915.1 Sweltsa coloradensis
GGTTTAAAGTTAACCCAAATTACTTACCAGGGGGGTTTAGGAAAAACCGTTTCATTCCATACAGGGGAGGGTTTAGTCATTTTCCCCCAAGTTAAAACCAAATGAAAATTTCTAAGGGGGGGGGGGGGAAATCCTGTTTTTCCTAAGGCGAGGGGAACTTTAAAAAATTCCCCAAATTAAGCCCCCAACTTAGGGGGGGGAAAGGAAAATTCAGTGGGCAACCCCAACCAACTTTTGTTTTAAAAATTCCCCCGGAAAAACCCTTGCTCCACTCTCACCAGGGTTTTAAAAGGCCTGTGGGAAACCCCCAAAAGGATACTTTAAAAAAAAACCCCCCCAAATTAACCAAAAGCCCCCCCTTACCCGGATGTTTTAAAAAAATTGTGGGGTTTAAAAAGGAGGGGACAATTTTTTAAATTGGAAAAGTTTAAATAAATTTTTTTAAGGGGGGGTTGGGGGGGGAAAGGTTTTTATTTCGAACCCTAAGGGGGGTTTTGGGGTTTTTATCTTTAGAAATGGGTTTTAAACAATTTAAAATTATTTGGGGTTTTGGGGGGAAAAATATCTGTGAAATCCCCAAAAAAAGGGGGCTTTAGCATGAAACCCTAAGTTAAACCTAATGTCCCTCTAGCCGGGGGGTTTGGGGGGAAAGGAGTGGGCAAATCCCAAAAATTTTTGTTTTGAAATTCCGCGAAAATTAAGTAAGGGCCCCCTTGCCAGGGGGGGGAAATTCCAGCCATTTAAAAGGAGGGGACTTTAATTTTATAAATATCCCTAAACGTTTTAATAAGCTATCCATAGGGGGGTGGGGAAGGGGGGGGCCATGCGGGTCAGAACCCCCCACGGCGGGGGGCCCTTTAGATTTTATAAAAAGGGGCCCCGTAAAACTTTAAGCCCAAATGCTCCACTCTTACCTAGGGGTTTTGGGGGGAAAATTTTACTGCGGGCCCAAAACCCATCCACGGGGCCGGGTTTTTTTAGATTTTATAGAAAAATGCGGGCGCAAACGTTAAGCCAAAACGCTCCCTCTTACCTGGGGGATGTTGGGGGGAAAAGGTCCAGCTGGTCAAACCCATCCACGGGAAAGGGGGGTTTTTTAATTTTTTTAGAATTGCCCTTAAAACTTTTAACCCCTAACCATAATGCTAAACTCTAACCTAGGGGATATGGATGGCGGTCCATGTTTGGTCGGGACCACCCAAAGGGAAAGGGGGGTTTTTAGATTTTTAGAATATGCCGGCCAAACTTTAAAGCCCAAAACCCAAAATGCTCAACTCTAACCTGGGGGATATGGGATGGGGGGGTCCATGCGGCCCGTACCATCCAAGGCAAGGCTTTTTTTTGGATTTTTAGAATTTTCCCCCGCCCAAATTTTTAAAGGCTCAAAGCCAAAATGCTAAACCTAACCTGGGTATGGGAGGGCGGGGCCCATCCCGGTCAGTACCATCCACGGGGGGGGGGGTTTTTAGTTTTTTAAGAATTCCCGCGTCAAACTTTTAACCCCCTAACCCCATAATGCCCCAAAACCTAAAAAACCCTAGGGGGAAATGTTGGGAAAAAGGCGGGCCCATGCTGGTCAGAACCAGCACGGAAAAGGGGGTAGAAAGTTGGGTTTCTCAGGCGAAGACGTCATCGCCCTTTGTCATCATTCGTTGTGTCATTGTCATCGCCCCGGGGGGTCGTCAAGGGAAGGGGCAAAACCCCCGACGCCATTGCCAAAGCTCTCCTCTAGTTTGGGAGTATATTTTACTACCCTTCTAAACCCGCGATTTTTCAAAGTGGGGCTTTTTTTTCTTGAATCGCCTTTTACGACCACAGAGCCTTGCTCTGAGCCAAAATTTTAAACCCCGGGGCCCCGACGGGGAAATCCTACCCCCGGTCAACTTATTTGTACCCCAAAACCCAAACCCCAAAATTCACACCTACGCAATCAATACGTTACTTACTCCTCTGACGACGACGACCCTGAAAAAACTAGGCGCTTAAACCGTTAGGTATATGCGCCGCCTGTGAATAAAAGGAAATGGAAGGTGAAGCGGGTATTTTTGATGATTAGATTGTTTTCTAAGTGTATAAAACAAAAAAAATTGTGATGAAGAAAGTAATAGCAAAATAAAAGTTAGTATTAATAAAATAAAGAAAGAAAAAAAGTGTAAGATGTGAATTAAATTTTGTTAAATAGTTTTACAATGGATGAAAATTTAAAAATTTTTGTCCCCGTTATCATATGATAGAAGTTCTTCATAGATTGGAGAGATAAAATTGCGTGCGCAATGCATCATTTTGGCACATTCTGCTCATATGACCGGGTTAAAGGTACATAAATTGGGGTCACATAGGGAATAACCTTTTCTCGGGTTAAGAGATATCCGTGTGTTGGGGGCGATTATGGCCATATATAGGTCCCAAAACTTTTCCCCGCTCGATTTTGTGATGGGCAACAACATTTCCCAAATTTTTAATTAACTTTTGATTGAAAATTTTTTTAGGTGTCACCCCCCCCCCCCCTGCAGGGGTGGGGGTGGGGGTTTTGTGATTATTACCATAGCCAAAAAAAAACCATAAATTTTCTTTAAAAATTCGTGGGTTTTACAAACAACACATGCTGATTTTAAAAAAAAATACTAGAATTCAAAAAAAAGACCCATTTTGGGAAAAAAATCTCACATTTTCGACATTTTTACCAGTGTAAACTGCGTAAATTTTTAAAAATTTTTTTTATCAATTTTTACGTTCTAAAAATTTTTTGTTTAAAAAAAAAAAATTGAAATTTAAAAATGGGTTGATATTTACATTTTTTATGTTGATATTTACATTTTTTATGACATCCCTTTTGAGATTTTCACTTAAAAATCAGAACGAATATTTTTCAGATGGTGGGCTAATTTTCAAAACTATTAAACGGGGAAAACTAAAACATTCATGTGTAAAGCAGGGGTTTTCTTGCATCAACCATTTTTAAAATCAGGTTAAACCATTGAAAACCATTTTTTTAATAGTAATCACTGCTGAAAGAACCACGGGGGTTTTGTCCTACATTGAAAATTAGTTTTAATGGATAGACGTTGAAAATAAAAATCCATATCCATTTTAATTGATGGCGAAGCGAAGATTTAAATTTCTTGCCCCCAAAAAATTGGCTCGGTTTTTTTTTTTTTTTTTTTTTTGTCGTTTTTTCGCTCTCTACCGTACAAACGCATATCCATCTTGATGAAAATTTGGGGGGCATTGAAATTTTTGAACTTAAACTGTTTTTTTTTTTGGGTAAAATAGAAGAAATATTTCTCATGTATCTATTTTTTCGATTTTTTTCGATTTTTTGTGCGATTTTTTCGTGCCATTTTGAAAATTTGAAAAAAGGGGGGACTAAACGTTCATATTTACAGGGACAAAAGGTTTTGATGATGTGTCCCTTTTGAAAGAAAAAGTTAAAAAATTTTGCCAAATCCATAGAATAAAGGTTTTAATAGAGTTTTTTTTTTTTTGGTTTTTTAAAAATTAACAAGTTACAATAGAATTTGACAAAAATCACCTATAATGCTTTCACAAACCCTTTGCAAAGGAAAAGGGGGTCCTCCAAACTAAAAACTTAAAAAAAAGCTCATCCATAAAACGGGGGCGGGATTTAAACGTTTTTAGTTATTATTGCTTCAATTGGAAGAAAGTAAAAAAAGGGCTACTTTACGCGCTTTTTATTAAATCGCGGGAAAATTCAATAAATTAAGTTGTAATACAACAGTGAATCAATGGCTTGAACCGCCTGCGGTAACTAAAATACATTGGGGGGCCCCGCTGGCCCACAGCGTATATACTTGAGAACGGGTTTGAACCCCGCAAAGGCTTGGGTTTTAAATTTGTAAATTGTTCCCCCCATATATCATGCAATAGTAAATTTATATTATTATATTTCTTACCCCTCTTCCCAACTAACCCGGGGGAGGGGAGGGCTAACCACCAGTTTTCCAGGGCACAAAGGTTTTTATCACCGGCTTCCCAGGCCTGTCATTTCTCTTCTCCTTAAATTTTCTTCATCTTCCATTTCATCTTCTCCTTAAATATGCCTCTTCTTTCTTGTTTCTTACCCCCATCTCACCCTATTCCTTCGCCCTTCAACAGGCTTCTGAACTATTTTTTCCCACTCCCTTTCTCTTCAAAATTTTTTATTTGGTCCTTCCCTTCTTTTTTGGTGTCCCGGTCTTTTTTGTTCTATACCCCTTTCAAATTTGCTCACGGTTTTCTTTTTTTGCCCAAATTCTCTCAACGTCCATCCCTCTCAATCTTTCTCTTTCCCATTTTGAACAAAAATTGTCAAATCCCAAACCCCTTCCCAATTTCTTTTTCCCCCTGATTTTGTCAAACCTAAATACACCCCTTTTACCTCCCACAATTTTATTTCTGCAATAATTTTATAAACACATCTGGGGGTGTAAATATATTATAAAAAATTTGTTTGTCGAGCTTTTTTCCCCACTCAAAATGCAACCGGGGAATGTCTTCGATGGTGTATATTTTTTAAAGGAAGGGTGTCACACAGAAAAAATTATCCCAAAGACTCATTGTTTTTTTCCCTTTTTTTTTTTACAACTTTAGTGCGCGTATGGGTAGCGATACGCAAATCAACCCGGAATTCCCCCCCCCCGCATGAATATTGCTGTTGGAATTAGAAAAAATTATAGGTGCCAGTAACAAATCTTCTACGGGCACTTGAAGGGGTGATGGGTGTGAATTGCTGTGCAATTTTTCCATTTAAACCCTTTTCATATTGTTCTAAAAAGATCATAAAAGGGATTAAAATTTTTTTGGGTCAAGGGCGCCAACCGTAAAATCTAATGCACCACTCTAGCCTAGGGGATATGGGAGGAAGGGACACTGGCAAACCAGCCACGGGGACTGGTAGGAAAGGGGGGGTTTTACGTCGCGGTCGTCGCTTTTTCTCGTCATCGTTCGTTGTGTTTTTGTCATCGTCGTCGAGGAGGTCGTAAGAGAAAAGGGGAGGTGTACCCGATGACGATTGCCAGAGCTCGCCCTAGTTTCGGAGAGTAAAAATACTCCGCTTTCTAGCTACTCTTTTTTTTCTCTAGGCCAATTCTCCCGGCCCAGACGGTTACTTTTAAATATAAAAAGGACCATCTTTAAAAATTTAATGTATTTTACATTTTTAACTCTACATTTTAAAAAGTATTTTTGAAAAATTTGCTTTTCGGAAAAATTTAGCTAATTTTTTCATACAGTCTGGGGTACTTTTCGACCTCCAATTTTCACGCAATCAATTTTAATTTTTTTGGATGTTGTTTATAAAGGGTGATCGCATGGGGCGATCAAACCATTTCAACATTAAAAAAATCCCTTTGCAAGCTTGGGACTAACTAAAAATTACCTAT
Organism: Sweltsa coloradensis; assembly: GCA_024449915.1. Lineage (NCBI taxonomy): Eukaryota > Metazoa > Arthropoda > Insecta > Plecoptera > Chloroperlidae > Sweltsa > Sweltsa coloradensis. The sequence continues at coordinate 5,382 of JAMZAV010003568.1, forward strand.
TTGTGAGATAATTTTTTTTTTTAAATTACTAAAAAAAAAATAAGCATGGCTCCCATCGCGCCCTCACCATTCTTACTTACATTTAAATGCAAAACCCCAAACCCGAAGGACAAAAAAATAGAGCTTCAATGCAAATGATCCTTCAAACCCCTTTCATTCTGCGTCAAAGTCTCGTTTGCTCAGTGCATCCACAGTTTGTATGGGTCAAATTAAAAGAAATTGGGTCATCCTTTAAGCACCCAAAAACGCGGGGAGAAAAAACCCAATTAAAAAGCAGTTTAAAGTTTTATTTAAAAAACTCCTACATATTTCGATTTTTTTTTTTTTTAGAAAAAACCCAAATTTTTTAAAAAACAGAAATTTCCCGGTAAACTAAAAAACTTAGTTTTACTTTAAAAAAAACAGTTTGGATAATACTGCGCTTTTTTAGTATTCAACAAAGTTTGGTTATAGGAAATTAAATTTTCAAAATCTCCAAACCGAAATCGGGATGTGGGAGTGACTTTTAACAATAACCTAATTTGGGTAAGCAAAAGGTGCCTTCAAAAAAAAGTCTGTGGACGAGCATTTATCAAACCCATTTTTAAAAATTTTTATGTTTTTCTTTAAGGGAAAATTACCCTTTCATGTTTTTTGATTAAAAAATTTTTTATCACATTATGATTTTTCCCCTATTTATAAAGTCAAAAAAATGATTATTTTTTCCAAAAAAAAATGGCGGCCAAATTTACTTTTTGTTTTTTTTTTCAAACTCGGCAATGTTTTTTTTAGTAAAAAAAAGTTTTATCATTTCCAAGAAAAAAAACAAAATTTTAATTAAATATACAACCCCCTCCACCCCCACCCCCTCAAGGGGTAGAAAAGTGACCCTAAAAAAAATTTTTTTAATCTAAAATTGTATTTTTTTTGGAAAAGCGGGGTTTTCTCCCACGAAAATCGAGCGGGAACCCTAAATCAAAATTTGGGGTAACCCACTAATCGAATTCTAACAATACCACCCTTCTCTACGGGAGTCGAGGGGGTAGGTGGACGTTTTTTTAGTCAATGTGGGGATCACACTATGCAATTTGTTATTTGCCCAAAACTCCCGGTCTTGTCGCAATCAACAATCTTTGCTTGTATCCATTTGACTCGGAAAAAGGGAAATAGATTGAAATCAAAAGTCGCGCGCTGGGAAACTTCCCCTTTGCAGCCCCCATCGCGGGTTTTCATTTCCCCCTTTTGGGGCCCCCTGTCAAGGTTCCGCAAAATTTTTTATATATCCCTTAGAGGTTTGTTTTTCTAAATAGAAAATTGGGGTCTTGTACCCTATATACTAGAAACATGATTTTTATAGCTTGAAGGGGAACTTAAACTATCTGAACACAAAAGGTATTCTCCACAACGACGTAGAAAGTATTTAAGAGTTTACGGATGGCGAAAAATTTGCAGTGAAAAATGAAACACACGCGCTTTGACTGAAACGTTCAGTTAAGGGGGACAATAAAAGGCATTCCAAAATTTTATCAAATTTTGAGCCATCTTGAATACCAAAGTTAACCTTTGATGTTCATGGGGAAATCTTTCTAAAAATTAATTTTGGAAAACACTTTTGCAAGTGAGTTTTTTTTCAAAAGACCCAAAAAAAGTCGGGAAAAGAAAAAAATAAAAAACGGGGCTTTAAAAGTGTTGGAAACCAGGGCGGGTTAAAATTCCTAAAAAAATGCCGTGTCTTTGAGCTGTTGAAAAATTTACCGATCTTAGAAGATTCCCAGGTCATTCAAAAAGGCACGACATTAGGCTCTTTGGGAAAACCCCAAACCTGTTTTTTAAATCAAACATGTAAAAGCCCAGCCGGGTCCCTTTTCCGTGAGAACGAGTTGACAAAACATTTTAACACGCACTTTTTAAAATTCTATCTTTTAAAAAGTTTTCTAAAAATTTTTTCATGTGCCCTCGAAAAAACCCCCCTCGTGAATCGTTGAAGAATTTATTCTCCATGTTGTATCGTATCTTTTTTAAAGTCAAAAAAACACACCCAACAAATGTTTTGCAAAAACCCTTCTTGAAGAACGTCTCTAAACGAACCAAATGGTCTGTCAAAAAAGGTTGACGAAAACCCATTTGGCGTTTGCCAAAAAAAAAATGCGGCTCCAGCATCCACATTAGTCTTTGTTGTCATCTTTTCGAAAAATTTGCAAACAACTTGTCAAGAAATAGGGCAATGAATCGGCATCGACTTATCTTTTTGGTTTTTAGAAATGGGTTAAATGGGACTACGCCAAAATCGGGAAAATGTCGACAACCAAAAAAAAAAAAAAAAAAAAAAAAAAAAAAAGGGAAAAAGGGAAAAAAAAAAAAAAACCCCAAACAAAAAAAAAAACCCATATTAAAAAAAAAACCTCTGGTATGGCCATCGTTTTCAGATGAGAAATTTAAGTTTTCGAGCTTTTGTTAAAAGCTTGTTTGGTGCTAAAATTTTTTCGGCATTTCGCTTACCGATCAAAAAGTGTACCCAGTACTGGCCCCATCTGCTGGAGTAGTAACTATTGCCCGCCTCCTTTAAGCGGTATGGTGTTGACCTGACTTTTCCCCTTTTGATTTTTAAACCTTTCCACCCATCGTGGAAAGGTCGTAATTTTTTAGAGTCCCTCTCTTTCCATGTCCTCTTTCTATGTTTGATAATTTGCTTGTTTTCGCTCTTCGTGCTTTAAATTGATTAAAAATTTTAAATGTGGAAATGTATTTAATTTTTTAAAAGCTCTTTCTTTCCTTTAGGCCAAAGCCAATCTTTGTTCCCCAGGGGGCGCCACGACTTTTTTCCCACTATTGGTATATGGGTAGCTCATCAACAAGTTTTTTCAATTTTTGACAAACCGTTTTGGGGGCACGAGAAATAGTAAAGTCCCCTTGAGCAAGAACCACTAAATTTCCCGAAACTTTCCCCATCAGCTTGCGCAAGTCTCCATCCCCCGACCTGATTGTGGGCCTATTGTATTTAAAACATACACCGAATTTAAAATGACACTTCCATGTAAATCTCAAAACACATTTAGCTCGGATCAAACATAGCAAAGGGTTACACATGACTAAATCTTGCTGAAAAATTTCCCCCGAAATTACGTGAAATGAGTCTCTGGCCCCTGTTTAAAAAATGAAACTCATTGTGTTTTTAGAAAACTCTCAACACAAACCCCGTTGATAAAATACTGATCCCCAGTCAGTAGGTGAGCGTTAAAATCACCACCCAAAACCGGGGGGCCTTAATTGATCCCACAATGCCTCCATACGCGTTGCTATGATTAATGGTGGTGGAATGTAAAATACAGCTAAGTGGTTACTTTGGAAAGTAAGCTGTAAAGGACGGCCTGAAAGGGGATTTTTCATGAATTGAGTGGGATAACAGAGTCATGCACCAAATGGCAACCCTCCCCGTCACTTTACCTCCTATATAATCCTTACGTAATTGTATAACCCTTAACGTAGGTTTCGTTGGTTTGAAAAAAGTTTCTTGTAAAAATAAATCAAGGGTTGTGGTTTGTAAGAGTAGCTTACTCTTCTAGATTTTCATAGAATCCTCTACAATTTCCCCATATTAGTGTAGCCCTTAAATTTATAGTGTTGTACCAAAGGGAAGAAGAAAAAACCCCCCCATGTTGGGCCCCTTTCCATTTTTTTTAAAAAATTTGGCCCCAAAAACCCTCTTTTGGATGTTCACACTGCCTTCACCAGGTTTTTGAAACCGCAATTCCCTCAAATAGGTTCAGATTTACAGACATTTTTGGGTTTTTCCAAATTTTTACGGGAAACATCTCATTGGGTTTTGGGTATATAGGTTCTGACATCAAAATGGGGTATCCCACAAACCCCTTTTTCAGGTAAGCCTTAGGTTGAAGGTGAGGATTGTTTGCCATTTGGGAAATTTTCTCCATCACAGGGGTCATTATTCTTACAATAATGACCCCTTTTTTGGAGGTTCCTCTTTAAATTTTTTCCTCATTGTAACTTTTTAGATCAAAACAACTAATAATTTCCCTTTTAGAATTATTAAGTTTTCATGCGGCTTAACTTCGTTTTTAAAATAGGTAGTCAATTTTGGTGGTTTTAAGTAATAGTTCGGGGACTGTATCTTTTAACCCCAAACCAAAGCAACCCCTTCGCATTTCCGTACTGTTTTTACGTACCTGCTACCCCTTAACGCTTTTGAAATTGCACTGAATTTTTTTAAAAAATTTTGTGTTCTCTTTTAAGGATTTTTTGTCAAAATTTTGGGTATTTTGTACTAGGTTTATAGTTTTTGACCATTGTAAAGTGTTATTTCTGGTTCAAATAAAGACCTGGCTTTTCTTTTGTGGAATTGTTTTGTTTTGGGGAGGGATCCAGTTACTGCATCAATGTTTTTTTTTTCGGCTTCTTATAAACATTTAAGAATCAATATGTTTAACCGTGAGGTTATACGGGCCTCAGTAAATTTGTAAGGAAAAAGAATGGATTTTTTAAATTCGTTATTATCTTAAAATTTCTTTTCATTTTTAAAAATTTTGGTTTATTGGGTTAATTAACCGTTTTTGATATTTTGACGACTCCCCGAAATCGCCCTTGTTTCAGGGATACTCCCTTTTGTTTAACAGGGACTTGATCTCTTTCTCCCTGTTCGGTTATCAAGCCAGCTTTAGACGAGTTTTAGACTGGGGCTTTATGTTTTAATAATGTTTGTAGGCCTACTTTCAATTTTTAAATTTTGTTTTTTTTTTATTTTAAAAAAATTACTTGCGTCAGTGAGTGACTTGGAGCTATTTTCTTCTAGCATCCCTTTGGGACTTTAACTTAATGATGTGTTGGGGGATATAAATTAAAATAAAATTTTAAAAACACTTATAAATATTTCGTGCGGAACGTTAGGAAGTTCTGACGACAAAACATAAGAAAATAGGGGATTTAACCGGTTAGGTAAATTTCACCGCATTTGATATTGAAAAAAAAGTTATTAGTTTTTTGGTGTGTTTTTATTGGATTTGAATTCATTATTTAGGGGGCGACAACCGTAGATCAAATGAGCACTCTAGCCCAAGGGGGGTGGGGGGGAGGGCCAGCGGGTTTATAACCACCCAAAGGGTAGGAAGAAATGGGGCTGGAAAGTCGTAGATGTCTCGTTTTTGTTATTGACGTGTTATCGATGTCGTCGTCGTTGCGGAGGAAGCGGGGGTTGGAAGGTGGCTCCCTTATTGCTAGCTGTTTTGCGAGATAAAATTTATTCTTTCCTCGCCTTTTAACGTTAGCGACCCTTTTCCTGGGCTTTTTTTCTAAAGGTGCAAGATGGAGACGGGAAGGTATAAAAGGAAAAAATTATTTTTTGTCGCGTTGGGGTTTTCCCTTAAAAAAATAAACTGTTTTTTAAGTGTACCCATCGTCGTCGTCGTCGTCGGGAGCGTCAAGGGTAGAAGGCAGGGGTCCCCGCGAGTTTCCCCAAAGTCGCCTACGATGTGAAAACTAGGGCTTTAACCATGAAGGTCTATTTCACTGGTGTCAGTTCAAACGAAAATAATTGAATGATTGGTTTATGTATATTTGTTTAATATTAATTTGTCACATATTTTCGGGGGGGAGAACCAGACCAGGGTGAAATGATGCCCCTTTTAAACTGCCCCAACTTTGGGATATTGGAGCGGGTCAATTAGAATGGTGCCCGAGGGCATTGATGGTAACTAAATCCTTTCCCCTTCGCATCTGCGCGAGAAAACCCTCAAAAAAATTTTAAGTCACAAAGGGTTTTTTCTAGCCGGAACCTCCCGAACAGAGTCGCGCGCCAAAACACTAAACCCAACACTGTCGGTGGGGGTTTATTTTTATTGTTGTCTTAGTTTTCAGGTGGATAAAATGTTATAAAATTGAAGTTGTCCCCGACAGCAAAAGTGTTTTTTGAAACGAAAACATCTGCAATATGATTCTTTAAAGTAACAACTTATGTTATTGTACCCCTTTGGGAAAAGGGTATCAGGGGTAAACCCATTGCTGGTTTAGACCCCAGCCGACCCAACGATTTGAAGGTTATTGGGTTTTAAAGGGTTATGAAACCCCGCCGGGGCTTTAAATAAAAAAAATGGAAAAAATTGTTTTTTAGGTCTACCCCTCATTTTAAACTGATTTCAGTGTTGCAGAAAATCAACCGACTAAGCCTATCCTGTGGCCCTCAATCAATCGCGAGTGAGCGAAAACCCCAACCCAGATATATTTTAAAGAAATTAGCAACAGTCGCAGGACAGTGCAACACCCGCGAATCAACGCAAATCAAAAAGGCCCGTTTTCAAAAACAACTCTAAATTTTTTTGTGTTCGTGCTAGGACGGCCCCACGTCACCGTTTACAACTCTAAGACAAAAACTGATGGACTGAAGCCAAATCAGAAAAAAAAACCCTGATTTTGGGGGGGAATCGAACCCAGGCCCTTTTTCTTGGGAAGATGATCCTAACGAAAAGCCAACGAGCCACACACTTATACAGGACGCAGCGACTGGCTTAAAATTAAAGTCAAACTATCAATAAATTGTACAGGAATGTGAAAATTTAAAAAGTTGTGAGGCAGGGGGAAAAGCAAAGTCATGATACTCAATTTTAATAAAAAAACTAAAAAAACTTAGTTAGGTCATTTTTCGCCCCCTGTATAAAAGGGGTTTTTGAATTTATTAAAGATTTGATAAGATTTGGTTTTTTCTTGTGTAGGTTGTAAACATTTTTTAAATTTTTTTTTAAAAATTTTTTGGATAAGACTGTCAACCGTTAGGTCATAATGCACCACTCAAGCCAAAGGGTATGGGAGCAGGGGGCCAAACCCGGTCAGAACCAGCCCCGGGGAAGTGGAGGGGGGGGGGTTCTCCTCGCTGTCGCTTTGTATTTGTCATCGTCGTAGTATCATTGTCATCGTCGCATGGTTGTTTTGTCAAGAAAGGGTAGATGTCCCCCACGTGACTGTTAGGCTTGCCTCTAGATTTGGGGGGGAAAAAACTCCTTCTTATATGATTTTCGAGATTGACCTTTTTCTTGACTCGCTTTTACGTTTCGAGCCATGCTCTTAGCCAATTTCTTCCCCCCGGGCCCAAAAAGATGATATGCAACATTATGGCGAGGATGAAATAGGGTGCTTCAACGGTTTGGTCATATTGCGCCACCGTGATATTTTTAGAATGTATTTAATAAAAAAAGTTTATTGGTATTTTTTTATTATTTTGTTTTTTGTAATTTCGGTATTTGTTTTATTTGGATTAAGAGCGCGTTAACCCTTAGGGCATCGTGCACCACTCTAGCCCAGGGGTATGGGGGAAGGGCTTAACGGTCAAACCAGCAAAGGGTAGGGGGGGAAAAGGGGGATTCTACGTCGTGGGCGTCGACTCTTTGTCATCGTCAAAATCGTTGTGCCAATTGCTGTCTCGTAGCGGGGAATCTCAAGGGTTTTTTTTTTTTCTTTTATTTGGATAAGGGCGCGTCAACCGTTAGGTCATAATGCCCACTCAGCCTAAGGGGGGGAGGAGGGGGGCCCTGGGGTCAGAAACCCGCCCTGGGGAAGGGGAGGAAGGGGGGGTTTTTTTACGTCGCGGTCGTCACGTCTTTGTCATCGTTCGTGTGTCATTGTCATCGCGCCGGGGGGGTCGTCAAAGGGGGGGGACAATGTCCCCCCACGATTGCCAGAGCTTTCCTCTTGTTTCGGGAGAAGATATCCGCTCTTTCTAGCTGATGTTTCGAGTGATTTTTCTCTTGAATCGCCTTTTAGATTGCAGAGCCATCTCTGGGCCAATTCTACCCCGGGGCCCCAAAGGGAAATGTCCCCGACCACATTGCCATACTCCCTCTGTTTTGGGGGTAATTTCTTTCCCCCCTTTTTTGCTGGAGCGAGGTGTTTTTTTTTTTATTTGGATTAAGGGGGGCGTCACCTTAGGGCATAATGCACACTCTAGCCTTAAGGGGGGGGAGGGGGGGCCATGGGTAGAACCAGCCAATGGAAAGGGGGGGGGGGGGTTTCTCACGTTGCGGCGTATCGCTTTGTCATCGTTCGTTGTGTCTTTTCTCGTCGCCGGGGGGGGGCAAGGAAAAGGGGGGGGGTCCCCGACGCGATTGCCAACTGCCCCCTTAGTTTCGGGGGTAGATTCCCGCTTTTTTCTAGCTGATGTTTGCGAGGTGGACTTTTTTTTCTTTTCGCCTTTTACGATTAGCAAGCCATGCTTGGGCCAATTCTACCCCGGGCCCAACGGTGTACTTTTCTCTTTAATAGCCTTTTTGATAAGCAGAGCTTTGCTCTGGGCCAATTCCCCCCCGGACCCGACTGGCCTAGACGGGGTGTTGGTGGGGCAAAGATGCAAACTTTAACAGGCTACGATGGCGGATAAGAAAAAAACACGTATTCTTTGGTCTCCCAAAAAATAAACAATTTTTACTTTCAAAATGTCAATAACGATAGCTAAAATTCTTGAAAAAATATTGAAAAAAAATTTTTGAAACCACGAAAAGGTAGGTCACTTCAAAAAACGTTTAAATTTTTAATGTAATCAGATTTAATAGTCCTTCTTTTCTATTATTACTACTGAAATTTGTAAGATATACCCCACATTTCAAATGAAAAAGCCCTTATAAACACCCAAGACTAAAGTAAAGCTCGTTACAAAAAAAAAAGCACACTGATCGGCTTGTTAGCCCCGCCTTCGTTCACAACGTAAACAAACGTTCTCTAAGTCACGCCATGTGGATTTTTTTTAAAGAGTAAGCAATTTTTTGTTCAACTTTAAAAATCTCGTCATTTTTCAAAGCTTATTAAGCCCCCTTTGATTGTGGTTGGGTTTTTTTCCTTTGTAGTTAATCACCTATCGTACTTTCTACGAAAAAATTTATAAAAAAATTTTAATGGCTCTAGTCCCCAAATATATTTTGAACTGGGGGCCCCCAGATTTGTGGGTACGCCACAGAAAAATTTTCGGCATTTTGCATGCGAGTGAGAAGCTAGGGCGTTCAACCATTAGGTTTTTGGGCCCGCCTGGATATTGTAAGTACGATATAATTTTACATGATTGTCTTAAAATATTAGGGAAATTTTCAATTTCGATTGAATTTTTTTTTTAATGTGGTTTTTATGATTTTTTAAGTTTTATAGGTAAGCAACCGTTAGGTCCAAAGGCCCCCACAGCAATTTGAACGCACGTGAAAAAGGGGAAAGGCGTGCACCTTTTTTGTCATAAAGCGCCACTCTACCTAGGGGGTATGGAGGGGAAGTTATCCATGCTGTCGAACCACCTACGCTTAAAACACCTACAGCTTTATCCGTTTTGTAAGACTTTTTTCACAAAACCTTAATTTTATTAATTATTCTGTAAAATTTTCGTCGTTTTTTTAAAACCACTCGACATCTGTCGATTAAAATAAACGCGGACGCTAAAAGCTTCCTTAGCCCCGTCAGCGTTTTTTTTTTTCCCCTCTATGCCCACGTCCCCGGGTACCCCCTTAAAAAATCTTAAATAACCTGGGGTTTTCAGATCTTTAAAAAGTTTTTTAAATTATTATTTGGTTTAAAGGCGCGTCAACCGTAGGTAAAATTCACTACTCTAGTCTAGGGATATGGGGGAGAGGACCATGCTGGTCAAACCATCCAGGGGCCCAAAAAGGAGAATGTGGGGTTTCTCACGTCGGGGTCGTCATCGTCTTTGTATCGTTCGTTGTGCATTGTCTTCGTCGGGGTTTCGTCATGAGGGGGCGGTATCCCGTTCGACGTTGCCAGAGCTCACCTCTAGTTTGGGGGAGTTATACTCCCTCTTACTGGCTGATTTTTGCAGGTGGACATTTTCTCTAAAGCCCTTTGACATTAGCAAGCCATGCTCTGGGCCTTTCTCCCCCGGGCACGCGGGGGGGTTCTTAAGAAAATTTGGATGTTTGTCCCAAATAAAGACTTCACTCAAAATCTCTGATGGCTGAATTTACTCTATACGGGTCGGCCATAAACTGTATTCCCAGAAATGCAAAATATATTAAATTCCCGGGGGGAAACTTTGTAAAAAAAAACTAGTTTAAACAAAGTTTTTTTGGTTTATTTGGATTTAAAAACCGTCAATTAGGTCTAATGCACCACTTAGCCTAAGGGAGGTGGGGGTGGGGCCCATCTGGTCAAAACCCCCACGGGTAAAAGGGGAAGGGGGGGGGTTTTAAATTTTTTTTGTTTTTTTTCCCGGGGGGGGTCACGTGGAAATTTTTAAAAAAGGGGGGGGAGAGTTCCAAGGCTGCCCATTTCGGGGAAAAATGTTTTTTTACTGGTTTTTATGTCTTTTTCTCTTGAAAGCCCTTTACGTTAAAAAACCGGCCTTTAAACCCCGGCCCCCGGGGGGAAATTAATTTAATTCCCCCAAAAATTTTTGGTTTTGGGGGGCCCCTTCCTTGGGGAAAGGGTTTAACCCCGCGGCGCCCCCCCCCGGGCGAAGGGGTTTTTTTAAAAATTTGGTTTTTTTACAAGGGGGGTTTAAAAAATTTTTTTGAGCGAGGCCCATGAGGTTGCGATTAATATTCCCCGGGGTTTAAGTTTAGTATTTTAAAACCCCCTAGCCCAATAACCCGTTAAAACCCCCCAAAAATAGCCAAGGGGGGGGGAAGGGGGCCCATTTGGGCAAACCCCCCGGGTTTAAAGGGGGGAAAGGGGGATTTCCAACCCCCCTATTTTTTTATTTTTTTTGTCTTGTCATCGTGGGGGTTTAGGGAAGGGGAAAATCCCCAGAGAGGGGGAAAGGCCCCCTTTTTTAGAGCTCCCCTTCTAGTTTTATTTTTTGGGGGTGCTTTTTCTCTTTTTAATTTTAGATTTTGGTTGGGGGTTTTGGGAAAATTTAAAAAAAAAGTGTGGGCTGTCAAAAAAAAGGGCCCCCAGGGGGCCCCCCCAAATCCCCATTCGGTATAAAACTTTTCCCCCATGGTAAAAATTTTGTTTTCGAGATCCGCCTTTCCTGTTTGGGGGGAAAAAAGGTTTCAACAAAAAATTGGGAATTTTAAAACCTTTTTATTTTTATATTTTCCCCCCAAAGAAAAAGGGAAAAAAAATGGGTAAAATTAATTTAAGGTTTTTGGGGGGTTTAATGAACCTTTTACAAATTCCTAAGCCAAAAACTGATGGATTTAAGTCCAAATCAGAAGTTAAAATACTTCTGGCTATAGTGCGACTCAAACCCTGGACCCTCTGCACTGGAAGCAGAGAAGCTAACCACAAGAACAACGAAAGAAAGAAGGAAATAAATTAAACTATGGTTATAAAAGTTATAGCAAAAGAAAAATAATTTATTTATATGGCAAAAATTATAAAAAAATAATGACGTGTTTGATGTGAATTATGTTTATGTTTATGTTTATTAGGTTTAAGGGCGCGTCAACCGTTAGGTCATATTGCGCCTCCTGTGATAACGTAGTTTCTTATTAGTTTTTAACTATATATTTTCCAAAGGGGAGGAACGTAAGGGGTGGACGTGGGGAGACGCGGGGTGGACAGGCTTGTGCTGGTCAGAACCAGCACAAGCAAGGGGAGGGCATGGTAGTAGGCGGCCGGTGGCAAGGGGCCGGGCGGGATCATGGCCGGGGTCGGGTCGGGGAGGCCTGTGGACTATGACAAAATCAGGCCGGGCTCAGGCAAAGGACAGAGGGAAAGGGAGGGTACGGGGAGGGCAGGGGTTGGTGGTTCCCCCACGTCGTGGTCGTCTTCGTCTGTGTCATCGTCCGTGTTGTCATTGTCGTCGTCGTCGGGGAGGTTGTCAAAGGGAAGGAGGCAAGTTCCCCGACGACGATTGCCAGATTTTGTTAAATATATTTCTTTGAATGAGAAATTTAGAAAGTTTGTAGCCGTTATCATTATGATATTATAACCTAAATGTTAGCACAAGAAAATGTTCGACACGGTGTCAAGATATAAGAGAGGACTATTTTATATATATTGTTTTGATGTTGGCAGTCACAAAATAAGCTTGGAGTCACTGCGACTGTCATTGACAGAAGTCTGCTACTATTGCTGTAAATATTATTTCATTTTCTGTGCTTTGTGTGTTTTTAAAAATCAATTTGACATCAATTGATCGAGTGTTTAATCAAGAACGTGTTATAATTAGGAACACTTTTCATCCCTCATACACGTAATTATAGCGTTCTAAAAGTTATAGATTTTATACTTCAAGATTTATTTTTTTGATGGAGGTTTGTTATTATCCGTAACAACAAAATCCCAACATTAACATTGCACATTTTGTTTCGATATTTTTTTTTACAGCAGAATAAGCTTTTTAAACTTGCTTGGTTCTTGGTGCTTGGTGAATGTTGAACTAACTAAACAATGATACAAGCATAAGATTCACGACAACGTAAGAAACTAGGGCGCTTCAACCGGTTAGGTCATATTGCACCGCCTGTGATACTGAAAGTTGACGAGTTGATTTAATAGGTGTGTTTGATGATTAGATTGTTTTCTAAGTTTGTAAAACAAAAAAATGAATTTGATGATAGTAATAGCAAAACAAAAGTTATTTATTGAATAATTCATAATGGCACAAATTCATCTAAAATGTAAAGATCCCCTTCAAAGGCATTATGCAAGGACATGCAAGAAGGCTTATCCATTGGCTCGTATGGAACAGGGCATTTTTTTATCGCCGAATTCCCGAATTCCACTGTTTATGAAGTTAACGCCAACAAAAATGGGCGTGCAAGACACTTGACACTTTGAATGTTGATACAAATAAGTGGATTGTGCCATCTGACATTCTTCTTAGATGGCCTGCGCCCAAACAACTCTGGTAATGTTAAAACAAAAGTAAAATGCTAAAGAGATCAATGATGTACTATCAAGGCACCCAAATATCAATCGGTGCATTGATCAACCAAGACCTACAAGCTTTGGTTAAAAAATATTGATAAGATCGCCTTCCACAAGTCCAGCATCAATACCTCAAACAATTCCACGAAAAATACCCTTCAACAACGACGTGAGAAGCTAGGGCGCTTCAACCGGTTGGGTCATATTGCGCCGCCTGTGATATTGAAATTGATGAGATGAGTTAATGGTGTGTTTGATGATTAAATTGTTTTCTTAGTGTAATATATAACAAAATAAAATGATGATGATGATAGTTATAACAAAACAAAAGTTTTTTATGTGAATGTAAAATAAATAAATTTTAAAAATGTGTATTCATGATGCGAATTAAATTTTGTGAAATAGATTACTTTGGATGAGAAATTTTGAATTTTTGTCGCCGTTATCATATGATAGAAGTTTATTTGGAAAATATCAAATTTCGTCCGCAAGGCATCATATTATTTTTGAACATTTTTGAATTTTTTAGGTCCAGTATAAAATCACGGTTTTTGTTTATTTGGATTAAGGACGCGTCAACCGTTAGGTCATAATGCATTTCTCTAAATTAGGGGTGGAGGTGGGTAGGAGGGGCTATGCTGGTCAGAACCAGCCACGGGAAAGGGGTGGAAAGGGGGTTCTCACGTCGCGGTCGTCATTGTCATCGTCATTGTTCGTGGTGTCGTTGCCGTCATCGTCGTCGAGGGGTCGTCAAGGGCAAGGTCCCCGACGACGATTGCCAGAGCTCGCCTCTAGTTTCGGGGAGTAAAATACTACCCTTCATACAAGCTGATGTTTGCGAGGTGGACTTTTTCTCTTGAATCGCCTTTAACGATTATCAGAGCCATGCTCTGGGCCAATTCTACTCCAGGCCCAGACGGGGATCACAAAAGAAAAACTAGGGCTCTTCAACCGAGAAAGTTATATTGCTCAACCTATGATATCGTTAGTTAATACGTTGAATTCATAATATTCTTTTATTAGAGCTTTTTTAGTTTGTTTGGATAGATGGCACGTCAATCGTTAGGTAATAATTCGCCACTCAAGCTTAGTGGATGTGTGAAGGAAAGTCACACGCTGGTATGGTAGGATTGAAGAAAAGAAATAGTGGGGTGATTACGTCGCGGTCGTCATGGTCCTAGTCATTGTTCGTGTTGTCATTGTCGTCTTCGTCTGGGAGCTCTTTGAGTTAGTGGGAAGGGGTACCTGACGACGACTGCATGGAAAGTCTGTAATGAGTCTATTAATTGGTTACTTAAGAACATTTCTAATAGAGCGCGTCAATCGTTAGGGCATGAGCTACACGCCATCCTAGGGGATGTAGGGAGGACACAACCGTGCTGGTCAGAACCAACCACAGGCAAGGAGGGTGGTGGCAACGCTGTAAGTGACAATTTAGTTACCTGAGGATTTACATTTCAAGTAAAGAAAGAAAATCTAGTTTGCAGTTGAAACTATACAATGTTCACAGCGTTCTGCCCTGTCACTGGATGACAATCATAATAAATCTGCTACTTTACGTATGTCCATAATGTATAATTATTGCGACGCCTCAGTGGGATGGATCATACAACAGCTAGAACGACAAGAGAATCTTAATCTAGTTCTAGGTCGCTTCAACCGGGTTGTTCATATCGCTCTGCATTTAAAATTAATAGTTAAAAAATTGAATGTACTGTCTATATATATTTCGTGACCATGTGATTAATTAAGTTTCACCCATAAGGTTTTAATATTTCACTCTAGCCAAGGGGTTGTGTGTAAGAAGGTCCCATGCTGGTCAGAACCAGCCACTTGTAGAGGGAGGAGAGAGGATGGGGGGTCTTACGTCGCGGTCATCAACGAAAGAGATTCAGAAGTATACCAGTCGACGACATACCAGAGCTCGCCTGAAGCTTCGGTCTTTTGGTTTCAGCGGTCGTCAATATGAAGATCATAATGCACCACTCTGTCCAAGGGATGACGTGAGATAAGACCCTTGCTGGTTGCTCACGGTCTTGGTCGTCATCGTCTTTGTCATCGTACGCGTTGTCATAGTCGTCGTCCTCGGGCAGTTCGTCAAAGGACAGGGGATGTTTTCCCGACGACGATTGCCAGAGCTCGCCTCTAGTATCGGGGAGTATACTACCTCATACATGCTGATCATCGCAAGATGTACTTTTTCTCTTTCCTCGACTTGTACGATTAGCAGAGTATGCTCTGGCTTATTCTACCCCGGGCCCAGACGGTGTCATGAGGATATACGCGAGTATATGGCGTATACCTAGAAAGAAATACATATTCCTCACGCAGTAAACCATTCCCAAAATCAGGGTATTTTGGTTTTGGTTTATCTGGATTAAGGACGCGTCAATCGTTAGGTCATAATGCACCACTCTAACCTAGGTTCGGGGGGAGAAGGGCCAATGCTGGTCAGAACCAGCCACGAGTAAGGGGAGAAGGGGGTTTCTACGTGTGTGGTTCGTCATCGTCTTTGTCATCGTTCGTTTTTTTCATTGTCATCGTCGCCGGGGGTCGTCAAGGGAAGGGGCCAAAGTCCGCGACGATGATTGCCAGAGCTCGCCTTTAGTTTCGTGGGAGTAAGATATTCCATTCTTTCTAGCTGATGTTGGGAGGTGGACTTTTTCTCTTGAATCGCCTTTTACGATTAACAGAGCCATGCTCTGGCCAATCTTCCCCGGGCCCAGACGGGGGAAATTCAAGTATCTATGCCGCACATTTCCACCAGTTCCTGCACCAACACCTGCTCGTACATTGGTTCAAGAACAAACCACAATGTCAAGTCACTATAACAAAACAACGTTATTTTGCAACACAGCAATCATCACCTCCCCAATCACAAATATTTATGATAGACGTGCCTCAAATATTTTCCGGTTGTGAGACCACGCTTGAATTCGACGCATCGTTATTGACTAATGTCTGCATGAATTATACAGAATTCCTCATTCAACGCTGGACGTTTTGATCGAGGCGATGTATCGCACACAAATTTCTGCGAAGCCGATCTGGTTCCGACCTTATGATATGTCTCGGCCATACGCTCGAATCTACTCGCGATGATCCGACATGTCGCTTCACAGTCGCAGGTGACACCCGAGCGCGTCATGTGGAACATGCGCCACATGAACGAGGGTGGTCAGTCCTACTACCTTATCTGATGTTTTTCGACGAAGACGAGAGAAACTAGGGCGCTTTAACCGGTTAGGTCATATTGCGACGTTTGTGATAATGAAAATTGAAACTAAATAAATCATGATGATCATAGTAATAGCAAAACAAAATTATTTATTAGAATGAAAATAAAGAATTAAAGAAATGTGTATGATGTGAATTTTATTTTATTCAATAGATTACTTCGGATGAGAAATTTAGAACGTTTGTCGCCATTATCGTAAAATAGAAGTTCTTTATATGATTAGGAGAGATCGAATTGCGTGTGCAGGCACATATTTGGTACATTCTGCTAACAAAGGATGTACGGTTAAAGATACATCACATGTGTCACATATGGGGAAAAACCTTTTCTCTGGTTAAGATATATCCGTGAGTTACACTGTGTGGCCTTTCGAAATTCTGGACATACCACCTCTTCTCTACGTGAGAGTCGAGACCCTAGGTGGACGAATTTTATTAGCCAGTGTATGCATCACCTACGAAATTTGTTTTTTTGCACCAAAAACCCAAGTTGCTTGTTTGCAAAATAACAAATTTTTGCTTGAATCCACTCTTTAAAAACTTTTTTTTTTTGTTTATTTGGATTAAGAACGCTTCAACCGTTAGATCATAATGCACCATGCAGCCTAGGGATATGGTGAGGAAGGGCCCATGCTGGTGAGAACCAGCCACGGTAAGGGAGGAAGGGGTTTCTCACGTCGTGGTTGTCATCATCGTCTTTGTCATCGTTTCGTTGTGTCATTGTCTCATCGTCGGGGGGGTTTATCGAGGAAGTGGGAGTTTTTTTCGACGACGGTTTGCCGGAGCTCGCCTCTAGTTCGGGGAGTAACATACTCCCTTCTTACTAGCTGATGTTTTGCGAGGTGGACTTTTTCCCTTGAATACCTTGTACGGTTTAGCAGAGCCTGATCTGGCCAATTCTAACCCGGGCCCAGATGGGGAAAACAGGGAAAAGAACGCCACTGTAGGTGATTCTTGTCAAGTTTCTATTGTTACTTGTTAATTGTTATTAAAGTACCCCCAAAAATTTCAATTTAACCTGTTTACTATGGATTCTGACTAACTTTTTTAAATTTTTTTCTTTCATAACGCAATACATTACCATTACCTTAATGTACATGTAAAATAGGGAAAGTTGTAGGTTTACCTTTTGGTCAGATCGCCCAAATTCATGGAATACGCTCTAAAATCGGAAAAAAATCGCAAAGTACGATATTTTGAGAAATTTTCTTTGATTGTACCCAAAACATACGCTCTAAGTTCAGAGATTCAAAGTCCCCTTATATTTTTACAAATCGAATATGCCGTGTGCCCGGTAAGAGCGAACAACAGAAAAAAAGAAAAAAAAACATTTTTTTTTTTTTTTTTTTAAATGGAAAAAAGGGGAAAAATTTTTAAAGGGTTTTAAAAAAAAGGTTTTTTTTTTTTAAAAAAACCCCCCCCAAATTTTTTTTGGGGGGGGGGTTTCTTTTTTTTTTTTTGGGGTTTTTTTTTAAAAAAGGGTTTTTTGGGGAATGGTGGGGGAAAAATTTAAAAAACCCCCCTTTTTGGGGGGGGGGAAAAAAAGGGGGCCCCCCTTTTTTTTCTTTTTTTTTTCCCCCCGGGGGGTTTTTTGGGGGGGTTTTTTTCCCCCGGGGGGGGTTTGTTTTTTTCCCCTTTTTTTAAAAAGGGGGGTTTTTTCCCCAATTTTTTGGGGTTTTAAAAAAATTTTTTTGGGGGGCCCCCGGGGGGGGAAAAAACCCCCCCTTTTTTTTCCTTTTAATGAAATTTTTTTTTTAAAAAAAAAAATTTTTTAAAAAAAACCCCTTTTTGGTTTAAAAATTTTTTTTTTCCAAAAAAAAAAATTTTTTAATTTAAATTTGGGGGGTTTTTAAAAAATTTTTTTAAAAACCCCCCCCCCAAAAAACCCCAAAAAAAAAAAACCCTTTTTTTTTTAAAAAAATTTTTTTTCCCAAAAATTTGGGGCCCAAAAAAAGGTTTTTTTTTTAAAAGGGGGGTTTGGGGGGGGAAAAAACCCCAAAAAAAAAAAAAAATTTGGGAAAAAGGGGGGTTTTTTTTTTTTCCCATCCAAAAAAAAAAAAAAATTTTTGGGGGTTTTTTTTTTTTTTTTGTTTTTAAAAGGGAAAAAAATTTTTTTTTTTAAAAAACCCCGGGGGCAAAAATTTTTTTTGGGAAAAAAATTTTGGGAAATTTTAATTTTGCCCCCGGGTTTTTTGGGGGGTTTTCCCCCCTTTTTAAAAAAACCCCCCCCCAAAAGGTTTTTTTTTAAAAAGGGAAAAAAAAATTTTTTCCCCCCCCCAAAAAAAAAAAAAACCCCCCAAAAAAAAAAAAAAAATTTTTTTCCCCCCCCAAAAAAAATTTTTTAAATTTCAAAAAGGGTTAAAAAAAAAATTTTTTCCCCCCCCCCAAGGGAAAAAAAAACCGGCAAAAAAAACCGGGGGAAAAAAAAATTTTGGGGGCCCCCTTTTTTCCCCCCTTTTTTCCCTTTTTTTAAAAGGGAAAAACCCCTTTTTTAAAAAAAAAAAAAAAAAAATTTTTTTCAAACCCAATTTTTTTTTTCTTTTTTTTTTTTAAAAATTTTTTTTGGGGAAAAAAACCCCCCCTTTTTTTTTCCCCCGGTTTTTTTTTAAAAAAATTCCCCCCCCCCCTTTTTTTTTACCCCCCCCTTTTTCCCAAAGGGGGCCCCGGGTTTTTCCCCCCCCCCCCCCGGGGGGGGGGGCCCCCCCGGGGGCCCCCCCCTTTTTTTTTTTTTTGGGGTTTTTAAAAAAAGGGGGGTTTTTTAAAATTTTTTTTTTTCCCCTTTTTTTTCCCAAAAATTTTTTTTTTTTTTCCCCTTTTCCTTTTCCCCCCCCCCCCCCTTTTTTTGGGCCCCCCCCCTTTTTTTGGGGGGGGCCCCCAAGGAATTTTTAAAAAATTTTTCCCCCCCAAAAAACCCCCAAAAAAGGGAGGGGGGGGTTTTTTTGGGGGGGTTTTTTTTTAACGTTCGGGGGGGGTTTATTGTCCCTCATCGTCGACGAGGGGCGTCAAGGGAAGGGGCAAGGCCCCCCACGACGATTGCCCGGAGCTCGCCTCTGGTACCGAGAAAAAAAATAATTCTCCCCTTTTACTAGCTGATGTTTGCGAAGTGGACCTTTTTTCTCTTTTAATCGCCTTTTAAAGATTTGAGAACCCGGGTTTTCCCTCCCCCGGGCCCCCGACAGTCGATTTAAAAAATTTTCCAAATTTAGAGTTAAAAAACTTCTGACTTTAGCGGGGAAACGAAACCCCGGACCTTCTGCATTGGAAGCAGATACGCTAACAACAAAAACCAACGAAAGTAGGAAGTAAGGATGGAAAAAATTGGGTGACGTGAGTAACCCCATGGCGCTTCAACGGGGGTGTGACCTTGAATGTTTTGATAGGGGTTTTTTGGTGTGTTTGATGATTATATTTTCTTTCTAAGTTTTTTCTGACTTAAGCGGGGAAACGAACCCGGACCTTTTGCATTGGAAAGGGGAGGGTACCTAAAAACAAGACCAAAGAAGTAGGAAATAAGGGTGGAAGTGAGGGGTGACGTGAAAATATGGGGCTTCAACCGGGGGTGACATTGAAAGTTTAAAGATATGAGTTTAAAGGTGGGGTTTTTATGATTTTTGGTTTTTTAAGTTTCTCTACTTTTTTTTTTTTTTAAACGGGAATCGAACCCCCGGACCTTCTGCCCTTTTAAACAGAAACGCTACAACCCAAACCAACGAAAATAGGAAATAAGGATGGAATTTAGGATGACGTAGAAAAATGGCGCTTCAACCGAGTGTGACATTGAATGTTTTTTTATTGAGTTTATGGGGGGTTTTTGATATTTAAAATTGTTTTTTAAATTTTTCTGCTTTTAACGGGAAACGAACCCCCGGGCCTTCTGCATTGGAAGCAAATACGTAAAAAAAGACCAAAGAAAGTAGAAGTAAAGGGGGAAGTGAGGGGGGAGTGAGAACTATGGCGCTTCAACCCAGTGGGGACATTGAAAGTTTAAAGATTGATTTTTTGGGGGTTTTTTTTGATTATAAATTTTTTTTTAAGTTTTTTCTGACTTTAAACGGGGAAACGAACCCTTGGCCCTTTTGCTTGGGGAAAAAAAATACGCTACAACAAACCACGAAAGTAGGGGAAATAAGGGTGGGGTGGGGTATGACGTGAGAAACTATGGCGCTTTAACCGGGGGGTGTGACATTTAATGTTTAAAATGGGTGAAATTTATGGGCTTTTGATGATTATATTGTTTTTTAAGTTTCTCTGACTTAAACGGGAATCGAAACCCCCACCCTTCTGCATTTGGAAAGGGGATACCCCTAACAACAAGAAACCCCCCCCAAAAGAGGAAATCGATTGGGAAATGAGGATAAGTGAGAAACTATGGCGCTTCAAAAACCGGGGTGTGACCTTGAATGTTAAAGATTATTGTTTTTTGGTGGTTTTTAAAGATTTTTTGTTTTTTAAATTTTTATAAAGGGGAAAAAAAATGATTTGCCATTTAACAAGCAAAAAAGGGAAAAAAAGTAAAAAATGGAATGAGGAAATTTTTAAAATTTGGTTAAAAAAGGGTTTCCTTTAATTGTAAAATTTAAAAATTTTTGGTTTTTGTTTGGGGAAAAAATTGGTTTTTAAGTTTTGGGGGGGCTTAAGGGGGGAAATCCCCCAACCCGGCCTTTCTTTTCCTTTTAAGCGGTTTTCGGGTTTCAACAAGAAAAAAAGCGGGTGGAAATGGGTTGACAAAACTAGGCGACCTTTTAAGGGGGTTTTGAAATTGAAATTTAAGTGGTTTTGGGCGGGATGAATTTTTGTTTTTCCTTTAAATTTTATAAAAAAAGGGGGAAAATTTTTTATGGGGGGGGCCCTTTAATAGGGCAAAAGGAAAATATTTTAAATTGGGGGGGGAAAAAAAATGTGAAAAAAGGGAAAAGAATTTTGGGTTTAAAAAAATTCCTTTTAAATGAGAAGGTTTTAAAATTTTTTTTTGGGCAATTGCCCGGGGGAAACCTAATGGAAAGGGGGAGAAAGGCCCCCTCGGGCCCAAAACCGCCAAGGGGGCCCCTTTTTTCCGGGGCTTTGTTTTTTTTTTTTGGCGGGTCACTTTTTTCTTCCCGCCGTTACGGTTTAGCAGAGAAAGCTTGGGGGGCCCTTTTTACCAAAAACCCAGAGGGGCCCTAATTAAAAAAAGCAATGAACCTAGAAATTTAATTTTTCCCCCAAAAAACGGGGCCCCTTTTTTTTAAGATTTTGAACATATTAATTTTTAAATTTTAAAAGTTTTTTGGATCAAGGGTTTCCTCAAACCGTTAAGGCAAAAAAAGGGGGAACCACTACCTAATTTGGGAAAATCCTCTGAAACGGAAAACAGAAAGGGTCTGGGGGGTACCCGGGGGGGGTTCCTAACGCGCAAAATTCTTTTTTTTGTTTGGGTTTTCAAAAAGTTTTTAAATTTTTCAAAAAAAAATTTTTGGTTTCCGGAAAGTCTTTTAAATTTTTTGGAAAAGGGGGGGGCCCCTCAAAGAAGGAAAAACCCCTATTTTTTTAGCTTTAAAATTTCTCCCCGGCAAAATAGCTATTTTGGGAGGTGCCAAATTTGTTTTTCTTCCTTTTTGCCTTAGATTTAACAGAAGGGCTCTGGGGCCATTTTACTCCGGCCCAAAAAAGGGGACTTTTTTTAATTTTTAAAATAACAACACGCAACCCATAAAACCCATGATTCTAATTTAAAACCCAAAAACGGGGCCCCTTTAAAATTTTAAAAGGGTTTTTTAATCCAAATTTTTTAAAAAAATTTTTGAAATTTTTTTGCAAAAACTAAATCTTTAAGGGGTTTCCTTCCCCCTTATATGTATAATAAATTTTTTAAAGGCTTTGGTTTTATCTTTTAAATATATTTTTTTCAATTTGTTTAAAAGGGGACTGGAAAAATGGCCGGGGGGAACCGGGGAGGGGCTCCGGGCCGGGGCCGGTTTTAATAAAACCCAAATTAAAGGGTTAATTTTTAAAAAAATTAAAAATTGCGAGGACCATTTGAATTTTCAAAATTGGAGAAAATTTTTTTAAAAATATAAACTAGTTTTTGTTTTGGTTATAAAAAATTTTTGGGGTTAACTTAAGGGAAAAAAGCCCCCTTTTTCCCCAATTTTAAATTTTAAGTCGGGTTCCCAAATAACCCCCCCCCCCCCCCCCCCCCCCCCCCCCCCCCCCCCCCCCCCCCCCCCCCCCCCCCCCCAAAAAAAAAAAAAAAAAAAAAAAAAAAAAAAAAAAAAAAAAAAAAAAAAAAAAAAAAAAAAAAAAAAAAAAAAAAAAAAAAAAAAAAAAAAAAACATTTTAAAAAAAAGATTTTTTTAAAAAAAAGGAAAAAAAAAGTTTTTAATCCAAAAAGGGGAAAAGGTTTTTGGCAAAAAATTAATTTTGGTTAAAATTTTTCCCTTTTTTTTTTCTTTCCCCCCAAAAAGGGCCCAACGGGGAAAACCAAAACCTAAACAAACCCCCCCCCGGGAAAACCCCCGCCTAAAGGGGCATCAACTGTAGGTAAAAATGCCCCACTATCCTGCAGGCTTAAAGTTTCTCACGTCGCAGGTCAGAACTAGCCTCCAGTTTTGGGAATATTATACTGCCCTAGCAAACAAGATTATGTTTGCAAAATGGACTGTGCCAATTTATTCGCCATTAACGATTAACAGAGAATGCTCTGGGCTTTATTTTACTCCTGTCCGAGACAGGATAGGTCATAAATAGGACTTTATTTAAATTTAAACATTATTTGGCTAAAGGGCACGTCAACCGTGTGGTCATAAAGCGCTACTCAAGCCCATTCTAGCCTAAAGACATATTATCTGGGCCAATACCCCGGGCCAAACCGGGGGATACGTGAGAATTCGTTTTGTAAACATTGTTTTAAAGATGGCGCAAGTATTGCTGGATTTACTAGAAATAACTTTGCGAAAGAAACTAGGGTGCTTCAACCGGGTTGGTCACATTGCGCCGACTGTGATATGGTATAATAAAGTTTATAATTTGACTTTGTTGCCTGTTTGATGCTTATACTATAGTTTTCCAAGTGTGTTTAAGGGGAGAGCATGGGAGTCGGTGGCCGGGGGCAATGGGCCGGGGAGGGATCATGGCCGGGGTCGGGTGACCGTTTACATATTTTTAAGCCAAGAATTGATGGATTCAAGTACAAATAAGAAGTTAATAATAGAGAAAAGAGGATCAGTCCACCTCGCAATTATCAGCTGGTAAGTAGGAGAGTATTGTTTCTCCTATAGCTAGAAACTAGTTTTTGTTCTAAAAGCATATAAAAATTAATGATTAACAAATAAGCTAAAATGCATTTTAATGACTCATATATAAATTATGGGATAAAGTCGAAAATCAAAATAATCAAAATAACATTTAAACAAAATAAGAACGTAACAAAGAAAGTGATTTATTGTACGATCTCTCTCAAACGCAACGTGACACTACCACCGACGAACTGCTAAGTGACGAACATAATAAATACATGTGAAAATAATTGTTTTTTTTATTCCAACACGGGGTCGTGACGTAGATTAAGTTTCAAAATACAAGTCATTTGTAAAATAAAGTAAAAGGAGCTTAAAATAACTGTTGGCAATCACCAAGTTTAGTTCTTTTGGATTAAGGGCGCGTCAACCGTTATGCCATAATGGACCACTTTAGCCCAGGGGGAATGGGGACGAAGACGTGAGAAACTAGGGCGCTTTAACCGGTTAGGTCATTTTGCGCTGCCTGTGAATGAAAGTAAATGAGAAGAGTTAATGCAGGTATGTTTGATGAATAGATTGTTTTCTAAGTGTATAAATAACAAAATAAATGATGATGATGAAAGTAATAGCAAAATTAAAGTTATGTATGTGAATGAAAAGAAAGAAAAGAAGGAAATGTGTATGATGTGAATTAAATTTTGTTAAATAGATTACTATGGATGAGAAATTTAGAAAGTTTGTCGCCGTTATCATATTATAGAAGTTTTTCATATGATTCGGAGAGATCAAATTGCATGCGCAAGTCATCATATTTGGCACATTCTGCTAGCATATGATGTACGGTTAAAGGTACATCACATGTGTCACATATGGGAATAACCTTTTCTCTGCTTAAGAGATATCCGTGAGTTAGGCGTGTGTGGTCTATACGAAGTCTAGACAAAACCACCTCTTCTCTACGTGAGAGTCGAGATGTAGGTGGACGAATTTTATTAGTCAATGTGGGCATCACACTACGCAATTTGTTGTTTTGCAACACATCCCAAGATGCTTGTCGCAAATCCAACAATCTTTGCTTGAATCCACTCTTGACATCTGGAACGGGAACTAGATTGAAATCAACGTCGCGACGCTGGGAAGCTTCCTTAGCCCATGCTGGTCAGAACCAGCCACGGGTAGGGGGATGAAAGGAAGTTTCTCACGTCGCAGTCGTCATCGTCTTTGTCATCGTTATCGTCAACGTTCGTTGTGTCATTGTCATATTCGTCGGGGAGGTCGTCAAAAGAAAGGAAAGATGTCCCCGACGACGATTGCCAGAGCTCGCCTCTAGTTTCGAGGAGTAACATTCTCCCTTACATACTAGCTGATGTTTGCGAGATATTCATTTTCTCTCCTCGCCTTTTACGATAAGCAAAATTCCACCCCGGGCCCAGACGGGGCTCTAGCGGCTAGCCTATAGGGGATGTGAGAGGACACCACCGTGCTGGTCAGAACCAGCCACGGGTAGGGGGAGGTGAGGGGAGAGAGGTTCTCACGTCGCTGTCTCATCTCGTAGTTGTCTTTTTGTCCCTTTTTGGGGCCTTTTTTCATTCTAGCAGGTGAAAAAACCCAAAACAAAATCACGAGTTTCACTTCCCAATCTAGTTATTTTTGTATCAAGACGCACACGCCCCCAAATAAAAACGGTTGTAGACACTCGGTGGCCCCGGGCCCGGCGAGCCCGGATATCTTTCCCCCCGGGTTCTAGGCCCGGCAAAGAAAACCCCGTCCAAAAGAATTTTTTTCTTTGCGACGAGACTTTAAAAGTACAAGAAAAGAGCTCTGTAAATTTCCCCCATTTGAATTTAAATTTTTTTTTGTTTTTTTTTTTATGAATTAAACATAATATTATAATTAAATGTAGAATTTGCCCTAAAGTTATGTTAGTTAGGGTCAATTTTAAAAGAAGCCATTTTGGGCTTAAAAATTTGCCTTTTTTTTCAAGAGAAATAAAAGGGCATTTTTATTATTAATATTATTTAAAACAAAGTTATTTTTTAAAAAATTCTGACACGTTCAAATGCTGAGGCCCAAAAAATCAAGCCAAAAAGTGAAGCATCCCATTAGAAACAAAAACCAACATGACATCGGGGGTTTTTGGGCTCACCGCCTTTTTTTTTAGCCCAAAGTAAAAAACACTATCCTCGAAGGGCACGGCCACTTAAAAAGGTTTGTTTAAGAGAATATCCCGAATCGGGAACAATTTTTAAATTTTTTTAAAAAAAACATTATTTATAGGCCCCCCCCCCCCCACAAACACAAAATACCAAAAAAAACAAATTAAAAAAAAATACAAAATTTACAAATCCTACAATTTTGTTTAAATATATATTTTTTTAAATTTTCGTTTTACAAATTGAACAAAAAACAAAATATACGAATTTCAGAAAAATTAATTTTTAAAAAAAATTTAATTTTTTTATTGGTAAAATTTACCCCAACCCCAAACAAAGGGACCCCTTAGAATAGGGGATATGTGGTGGGGGGGTCTCATGCTGGTCAGTACAGCCCCCGGGGGGGGGGGGGGGGGAAGGGGGGGGGGGGGGCCCAGGACGGAGGGGGTTCTCCCCGTCGCGGTCGTCATTGCCTTTGTTCGTTTTTTGTGTCATTGTTTGCGTCGTGGGGAAAGGGGTACCCCACGACGAATTCCAGGGTCGCCCCTAAAATTTTAGGGGAAACATATGCCCCCCTTTTTACCCTCTTTTTTTGCGAGATAGTTGAAGTAAACTAAAAGGCCGCCCCCGCCCAACGCTTTTCCAGCGGTTTTGGGGAGCTTTTTTTAAAAAATATTTTTTTTTTTTTTTGTTTTTAATGATAACGTTTTTTGGGGGGATCTCATTTTTTTTTTAAAAGTTACTTTATAAAACCCGTTTAATTAACGGCCCAAAAAGGATATTAAAAACTTTTTTTTATGAACTTTACCAAAATTTTTTAAATTTTTTTTTCAAAAGGATACATTTTAAAATAATCCTTATTTCACTTTAAAAAATTTACATTGTAGACCAAAACCCGGGTTGGTTAAAAAACGGGTTTATTAAAAAACGACGACGGTGAGAAAACAAGGGCGCCTTTAACCGGTTTGGTCATATTTCGTCGCCCTTTTGATATTGAAAATTTATTAGTTGAGTTGATGGGGTGTTTTCATGCCTTTCATTCAGTTTCCCCCCGGGGGG
Organism: Sweltsa coloradensis; assembly: GCA_024449915.1. Taxonomy (NCBI): domain Eukaryota; kingdom Metazoa; phylum Arthropoda; class Insecta; order Plecoptera; family Chloroperlidae; genus Sweltsa; species Sweltsa coloradensis. Next base: position 31,837 of record JAMZAV010003568.1, read on the forward strand.
GGGGAAGTCACATAGACATTTGTATTTTGGGTAATATATTTAAAGGTTTTTGTAAACTCCCAAAAATTTTGGGGGTCAAGCGGGAAATTTAAAAATTGTTTAAAGGGTTATTTTTTAAAGGGCCCGAAAGTAAGATCCAAAAAAAAAACTATCAGCTTTAAAATATATTTTTTCTTATTTAATTTTATAAGTTGTTTAATTGCATTTGAACGTATTCTTTATAACCCTGTTTCCGGGGAGCCCACATTGCCCCCCCCCTGAAAAAAACAGTTTATAAAATGGGGGTAGACTCTTAAAAAAAATTTTTATTATTTTTTTTTTTTTATTATATTTATTAAAAAAACCTCCCCCGGGGGGACATAAGTTTAAAAAGTATTCCACTTTAAATTTTTCCCCCGGTAGGGCCTAGTGGTTTTTAATTTACTTTTGTGGATTCCAGGAGAAAAATTCCCCGGAAATCATGATTGGGCTTTAAGCCCGAAAAAAACCATTTACAGGGAGAAAGAACGAGGAAAAAAAAAAAAAGATTTTTTTGGGGGATTCCCAATTTCAAGGCAATAATTTCCCCGTTCCAGTTCTAAATATGTGCAATTTGTTGTCGTAAAGGTTCAAAATAGAGCCAAAAAAAATCAAAAAAAGGAAATGCCCTTGTATCCAAAAAGATATGAAAAGCGCCCCGAGCACAAAACAGGTACAGGAAGAACCGACAGAAGAAACTTTAAAAAAAATATGCTTAAAAAAAATGACTTTAACTTTCCCCTATGCGACGAGAAAAACGTTGAAGAAGCAAACATTGCGCATTTAAAAGCGGAAATTTATTTGGAGCCCCCCTTCCCCGACAAAAAATTTGTGAGATAGGTTAAATTTTGATCTAGAATTGATGAGAAGAATCAAAAAAGGGGGGTCCCGTGTTGCTGAATTTTGGTTAAAAAAGGCCCGATAAATGGTAAGTTTTAAAAGTTTTTCAAATCCAGTGGGAATTTTAACGGGGAAACAATTTTTTGGGTCCAGGTTTAGCTTCTCCAACCACAAAAAGATGAGACAAGCAAAGGTCAGACAATCCCATTTTAGATGGTGCATTTAACAAAATTTCTACTAAAATGGTGTGGGAATTGGGGCATTTTCGCGCGCGGTTTTTAACACTTACCCAGGTTTTGGTAAAACCCGCCCAAAGCGGGAGCCGAGTGACCCCATTTACACCTTTTTTTTAATATATTCAGGCCACGAAAGTCTTAAATGTTTTTTAATATTGTTACTATTCTCAAACATGTAGGGCTAGGTGCTAGCAACCAACAAAGTGACAGTAGGCAATATTTAGTGAGGCAAACAGTCGGTAGAGATTTACCAATGTTCAGTGGAGACCCTGAAGAGTGGCCGATATTTAGTGCTAGCTATAAACAGTCTACAAAATGTTGCCAATTCTCTGATGTAGAAAATATTATCAGACTTCAAAGAGCCTTGACAGGAAACGCCAAGAGAGAAGTTCAAGCCATGATGGTTTCACCTAAGAATGTCGACAAATACTGGCTTCATTAGAGAGAAGATTTGGTAGGCCAGATCTGGTTATTTCAGCATCAATTGAGAAGGTGCGAAATGCTCCTCCACCCAGAAACAAAATGGAAGATCTGATTGTCTTTGCCAGCTTGGTTAATTGTCTCACGGCTACAGTGGAGAACTTGGATCGTCCGGCACACCTCTCCAATCCGGAATTGATTCAAGACTTGTTACGGAAGTTGCCTGACTACCGCCTGTTCACAAGATAGAAAGATAAAACATGGCTGAAAAAAACTCAATGCCTTATAAATATTCACCTTGCTGGTTCCGTCTGTATATAAGCATGGCGGTGGACACTAATAATTTTATAACGAAGTTTCCGGCTGGCTTAACAATGTAAAATCCTTGCTACGGACGCAAGTCACGGATTGATTCCGAAAATCAGAAACGAAACTCGAGTCTAAAAATTTTTTCGGAAATGTTTCCTTATGGACGGAATCAGATAATTCAAAACCACGCGGAAGTCGAGTCCAGTTGAGTCTAACCCTTCTGGTTTAGAAAACGGTAGGAAGACATTTTGTACACCAACAAAGAGGGCGATGGTGTGTTTGGATCTGGTACAAAATCAAGCATACGCATTAATGCGGTGCTGCTATAAATCAACAACATTTATTGCCATGGAGATAGATAATATAGTTATTGAACCCTTACATATTCGAAGACAATGCAGTGCATTAGTTCAACATGAAAAGCAACTTCACTTGGGGTACAAGTTCTGGGACTCTAATGTTGAGCCACTACAAAGATAACCGCCCCAGATTAGTTTTACAACTTATGCTTCATCCAAACGAGACAAATTTGTGATGGGTCATAATACTTCCTACAGCCAAAGATCAATCTTTTTCTCCAAGGCATTGACGGAAAGAAAAGTTTGATTGATATCATAAACAACTTCAATTGGCTATTTAGAGATAACGATGGCATTTCCGTCGGACACCTGGATGCACGTTTACACCTGACGATCTGGGGTTCACTGTGCCCAGTTTCAGTGCTCAGAACCTGCAGGTAAAGAAGGATATAATAGCCATGGCCAATTAACTGACGGGAGAAACTAGGGCGCTTCAACCGGTTAGGTCATATTGCGTCGCCTATATATTGAATGTTAATAAAATGAGTTAATGATGTGTTTGATGATTAGATTGTTTTCTAAATGTATATTATATAATAGAAGGAATTGATGGTGGTGATTATAATAAGAAAACAATTATTATTTATTTGAATGGAAATAAATAAAGGAAATTTGTATGATGTGAAACAAATTTTGTTAAACTAATTATTTTGAATGATAAATTTAGGAAGTTTATCACCGTTATAATATGATAGAAGTAACTTCTTCATTTGATCGGGAGAGATAAAATTGCGTGTGTAAGGCATCATATTTGGTACAGTCTGCTAGCATCACATGATTGTGGTAAATCTTGGAACAACCATTATCTCTGATTAAAAGAGATATCCGTGAGCTAGCTCCGGAATAGATACAGATAGTTACTGAACCTAGGAAAATCGCAATTTTTGTAGATTCGAGGACAACATTGCACCAATAATGTCTTAATCTACAGATTGTAAGATCACGAATTGTTGCAAAGAATTTTGATTTAATTGGTTAAGGACGCGTCAACCGTTAGGTTATAATGCACCACTCTAGCCTAGGGGATATGGGGAGGTAGATCCCATGCTGGTCAGAACCAGCCACGGGTAGGGGTGGAGAGTGGGAGAGAGTTTCTCACGTCGCTGTCGTAATCTCTTAGGTATCTTAATCCAAGTCAAACTGAACCAACCTCTATACAAATCAGTTGACCCAGCCATGGATGATTCGAGATTCACAAAGGCTATATCGGAAACATTCTTGGCCTAGGCCTGGGAATAGCACACCGTAGCCCTACGCCTATTAGCGAAATAGCCAATTCAACTACAACCAACCTCCAGACAAATGCCTTCCCCTCACAGAGCGAATGATAAAGATTCTACATTTATATTATGTACCTGTTCGCTGAATCGTAATGATATTAAAATATGATTAGGAAGATATGCACACAAAAGCTATGTCTGATTTACGACGACGACGTGAGAAACTAGGGCGCTTAACCCGGTTAGGTCATAATGCGCCACTCTAACCTATAGGGTAGGGGGGAAGGGACCTATGCTGGTCAGAACCAGCCACGGGTGAGGGGAGGAAGGGGGTTCTCACGTCGCGGTCGTCATTTTCTTCGTCTTCGTTTGTTGTGTCATTGTCGTCATCGTCGTTGAGGGGTCGTCAAGGGAAGGGAGTAAAATACTACCCTTCATACTAGTTGATGTTTGCGTGGTGGACTTTTTCTTTGGAATCGCCTTTTACGATTAGCAGAACCATGGACTGGGCCAATTCTACCTCGGGGCCAGACGGGGGACGCCGGTGATAATGAAAGTTGATGAGATGAGTTAATGGTGTGTTTGATGTTAAGATTGTTTTCTAAGTGTATAAGTAACAAAATAAAATGATGATGATAGTAATAACAAAACAAAAGTTATTTATGTGAATGAAAATAAAGAAATTAAAGAAATGTGTATGATGTGAATTAAATTTTGTTAAATAGATAACTTTGGTTGAGAAATTTTGAACGTTTGTCGCCGTTATCATAAGATTGGGAGAGATCATATTGCGTGCGCAAAGTATCATATTGGTACATTCTGTTAGCATATGATATACGGTTAATGGTACATCACATGTGTCCGTTAGACGTGTGTGGCCTATTCGAATTTTGGACAATACCACCTCTTCTCTACGTGAGAGTCGAGAGGCAGGAGGACGAATTATAAAAAGTCAGTGTGGGCATCACACCTCTCAATTTGTTATTTTGCACTACATCCCAAAATGCTTGTCGCAAATCCAACAATCTTTGCTTGAATTCACTCTTGAAATCTGGAACGGGAACTAGATTAAAATCAACGTCGCGGCGCTGGGAAGCTTTCTTAGAAGTCAAATTAGCGAGTTGCCCACGTGTCCAGGTGTCCAGCAAAACTCTATGATAGAACCTTAAGACTGGAATATGTATGTGTGCGATTGTTTTGTTACAATTAAGTAGCCTACAGTTAATAGCAACTCGGATCATTGGCTCACGATCACACCTTGAATCTTGGAAGTCGAGCCCAATCAGTTAATCATCTATCAATCATCATTACCCATCAATCTTTCCCTACAGACGCAGAACAAGGGAGATTTATTCGGCGTGAGAAACTAGGGCGCTTCAACCGGTTAGGTCATATTGCGCCGCCTTTAAATGAAAGTAAAAGAAAAGAGTTAATGCAGGTATGTTTGATGATTATATTGTTTTCTAAGTGTATAAATAACAAAATAAAATGATGATGATGAAAGTAATAGCAAAATAAAAGTTATGTATGTAAATGAAAAGAAAGAAAAGAAATAAATGTGTAAGATGTGAATTAAATTTTGCTAAAAAGATTACTACGGATGAGAAATTTAGAAAGTTTGTCGCCGTTATCATATGATAGAAGTTCTTCATATGATTGGGAGAGATCAAATTGCATGCGCAAGGCATCATATTTGGTACATTCTGCTTACATATGCGCAAGTACAGTCATGATTAGGAACATCACATGTGTCACATATGGGAATAACCTTTTCTCTGGTTAAAAGATATCCGGAGTTAGGCGTGTGTAACCTATACGAAGTCTAGACAATACCACCTCTTCTCTACGTGAGAGTCGAGACGTAGGTGGACGAATTTCATTAGTCAGTGTGGACATCAACCACAGTTGTTTCCTCTCCCCGTCTGGGCCCGGGGTAGAATAACCTAAGAGCATGGCTCTGCTAGTCGTACAGGGCGATTCAAAAGAAAAGACCACATCGCAAACATCAGCTAGTAAAAGTTGAGTATATTACTCCTCGAAACTAGAGGCGAGCTCTTGCAAGCGTCGTCGGGGGCACCTCCCCCTTCCCTTGACAACCTCCCCGACGACGATGACAATGACACAACGAACGATTACAAAGGACGATGAGACCGCGACGTGAGAACCCCCCTTTCCTCCCTTACATGTGGCTGGTTCTGACCATGGGACTTACCTCCCCATATCCCCTAAGCTAGGGTGGTGCATTATGACCTAACGGTTGACGCGCCCGTAATCCAAATAAACTTAAAAAATCTCTTGACGACCTCCCCGACGACGATGACGACACAACGAACGATAACAAAGACGATGACAACCACGACGTGAGATCCCGCCCTTCCTTTCACTACCATTCTCCAGCAATTGGACTTGATGCCCTTAATTAAAATAAACCCAAAAAATCTCCATCTTCCCTAGGCTAATCCCCCGTCTGGGTACGGGGTATAATTGGCCCAGAGCATGGCTCTGCTAATCGAACAAGGCAAGTCAAGAGAAAATTCCACGTTGCCAACATCACCTAGCAAGAGGAGAGTATATTTCTCTCCGAATCTAGAGGCGCGCTCTGGCAGTCGTCGTTGGGGAACATTTCCTTCCTCTCGACAACCTCCCCGACGACAAAGACAATGACAACACGGACGATGACACGGACGAAGACGAGCATGACGTGAGGGATCCACCAACCCCTGCCCTCCCCGTACCTTCCCTTTCCCTATATCCTTTGCCTGAGCCCGGCCTGATTTCGCCACAGACCACAGGCCCCCCCCGACCCGACCCCGGACTATGATCCCGCCCCGGCCCCTTGCCCCCGGCTACCTACTCCCATGCCCTCCCCATGATTGTGGCTTGTTCTGACAAGCACAGGCTTGTCCACCCCACGTCCCCACGTAACCCCTTACATTCAACCCTTTGGAAAATATATAGCTATAAACTAACTAATAAACTACATTATCACAGAAAGCGCAATATAAACTAACGGTTGACGCGCCCTTAAACCTACAATTCATTTTCACTAAACTTTAACTTCGGTGTAGAATCTGGACCGAGCTGGCTCTGCTTATCGTAAAAGACAAGGAAAGTGATAAATTCCATCTCTCAAACATCAGCTGGTATGTAGGGGAGTATTTCACCCGACGACGATAATGACAACACGAACGATGACAAAGACCATGACGGCTACGAGGTGAGAACCCACCCAACCCGTGGCTGGTTCTGACCTACATGAGCCTCTCCTTCCCACATTCCCAAGGCTAGAGTGGCGCATTATCACCTAACGGTTGACGCGCCCGTGAACCAAATAAACTGAAAAACTACAACACAACGTTGACAAAACTATCTAACGTATCATTTTATATAATTTCTACGTTCTTTAGTATTTTTTTAAAACAAATAACAAACTTAATTTATTAACTTATAATATCGCAGTCGACGCAATATGACCTTACCGGGTAAAACGCGCCCTCGTTTCTAACGTCGTCGTCACTTACAACATATTTTGCATGTTAATATGATGCTACGATTTATTTTTCAGGAGATATTTTTGTAATACAATTAAGGGGATATTTCACTTTAAATAACTGACAAAACCAGCAATTGTAATATTTATTTTTTAAATTTACTTTTTAATTTATTTACTACATTTTTTTTATGTTCATATAATGCTTTTTGCATTAAACGACTTTTTCTCTAAAGCGCTGCATGCTTTTTTTGCTTGGGAAAATTGCTGACAGTTATTGATATTAGACCTAACCTAGGGCTGTTTAAAGTGTTATTCATAATAATTTTAGTAAATTTTAAACAAGCCTAGATAAAAAGGTTATAGAGGCCCAGTGAATTGATGTAAAATAAATAAACCTACCCTCAAGTCTATTGTTACACTCAAAACTCAACTCTGCTTTGAGGGGTCGTGTATTAACTGACTAACAAGTTATATCAAGCCTCCGTCTGGACGCGGGGTGGAATAGCCCCAGAGCATGGCTCTGATAAGCGTGCGAGGCGAGGAGAATAATGAAGTCCGTCTCGCTAACATCAGACAGTTTGTTGGAGAGTATATTACTACCCGAAACTAGAAACAGGCTCTGGTTGGTGAAGAAAGGACCTCGCACCCTCTTTCGGCATGGGAGTTTCTCCCCATATCTCCTATAGGTTAGAGTAGTTCATTATGAACTTACGGTTGCAAAGAAACCAAACAATATGAATTAATATAGTGGCGCATTGTAACCTTACGGTTGACGCGTCCTTAATCCAAAAAAAAATTTCTTACTATCATAACCATAAGTTTATTTCCATTTATAAACTTTAAACAATATAACCATCAAACACACCATAAGCTCACTTCATTAACGTACAATATCACTGGTGGCGCCATATGACCTAACCGGTTGAAGCGCCCTAGTTTCTCACGTCGTCGTCCTTGAAGTAGGGCTACTCTCCTAGCCTAGGATGTTGTCCATGGCTCACAACAATGCGCCTATACCTTCGTGCGCATGCGCAGTACTCGCGTCTCACTCTGCTGCGTGGAGACGCGCTCTCTTTCTGTTGTGTCGTAGCGGCGCGGCAACATCGCAATTACACGTACTTATTAAACTCGCTCTCATTTAAACTTGGTACAAGTTGTTGAATATGTATTGTCTGTAATACGTAGCGCAGATATTAAGTGTTCTCGTCGTGTGGTTTAAATACCTTATGTTGGTCTCAGTCGGGAGATACGGTAGAGCAATGTTCGAAGACGGGTTATTATCCTAGGCCACGTGACCAAGTGTGACCCGGAGTCTTTCCCGCGCACGCTACTTAGCTTCCCTATTGAAGGGTTCGCCGCGCCACTGCATGTTATTATAATGTTGCCAAACAACATTTTGAATGTATTAAGTACTCACCCTCCTCAATGCTCTCAGGTTAATTATTACACGCAAATATCATTCTACTATCATCACCATCATTTTCTTTTTTTTTATATAAAATTAGAAAACAATATAATCATATAACACACAATTTACTCATTTCATTAACTTACAAAATCACAGTCGGCGGAGTATGACCTAATAGGTTGAAGCGCCCTTGTATCTCACGTCGTCGTGGATTTATTTGTGCTTCTGAAAATTTACGCACTTTTGGTTAGTGTTTTATGTTTCTGACCTTGGTTATTGTTCGTGTTGTAATACAGACCCGACTTAGTTTAAATTGCATAGTTTACATTTTCAACAGTCAGTTTCTTCATATTTTCCCGTGGATTCGAGTTCCCGACAAGTTACACGTATTGCAACTTTGCAAGCTCAGCACCCCAGTCCGTGAGATCTGCAAGCTTTGCTAAACGCTGCAACACGTGGAGCTGACCGACTTGCATCGACGACAGTCTAGATTGAAGTTTCTTACAAGCAAGTTCACAATGTATAATCGTACCAGTTTTTCTACAATCAATATAATATCCTAAATTTAAATAATAAAAATGTGTTTAGTTTCAAAATATTTCAACTTGTGTTTTCAAGAAGAAGTATAACCACCACCACCTCCCTTGCCGTTATCAACCTTTGTCCCCAGGAGCGTGACCTGCTTCGCCCCCAAATTGAAAAACCCTTTTAATTCTTAACACCTGTTCAGTTACGGATCGAGGAGCAGTGTAACAGTGTTTGTGTTATATTGAAAATTTCCTGTTGAGACCCTTACTAATTTTTCTTTTAATTTACATCAACTGTATACTATGATATTCACAGATGGCTTCAAAATTGACAAGAAGGCTTGAAGTGCGTTTTATTGCTTCACCTTAAATAAACGTTTAAGGTTAAGCGACGTGTGTTCAGTTTTCACTGCAGAGTTATTCGCCATCCGCGAAGCTCTAAAATACAATGTACAGTGTCGTTGTGGAGAATACCATTTGTGTTCAGATAGCTTGAGCTCACTTAGAGATATAAAACTCATGTATTAAAGTCATTATTTGGTACAAGACATCCAATTCTATTTAGAAAAACTAGCCTCTAAGGGATATCATAGAGTTTTGCTGGATACCTGGACACGTGGGCATAGAGGGAAATGAACACGCTGATCGGGCTGCTAAGGAAGCTTCCCAGCGTCGCGACGTTGATTTCAATCTAGTTCCCGTTCTAGATGTCAAGAGTGGATTCAAGCAAAGATTGTTGGATTTGCGACAAGCATCTTGGGATGTGTTGCAAAATAACAAATTGCATAGTGTGATGCCCACATTGACAAATAAAATTCGTCCACCTTCGTCTCGACTCTCACGTAGAGAAGAGGTAGTATTGTCTAGACTTCGTATAGGACACACACGCCTTACACACGGATATCTCTTAACCAGAGAAAGGGTAATTCCCATATGTGACACATGTGATGTACCTTTAACCGTACATCATATGCTAGCAGAATGTACCAAATATGATGCCTTGCGCATGCAATTTGATCTCTCCCAATCATATGAAGAACTTCTATCATATGATAACGGCGACAAACTTTCCAAATTTCTCATCCAAAGTAATCTATTTAACAAACTTTAATTAACTTCATACACATTTATTTAATTACTTTAATTTTATTCCCATACATAACTTTTGTTTTGCCATTACTTTCGTCATCATTATTTCTTTTGTTACTTTACTGAGAAAACTCTTAAATAATAATAATAAACATCATCATAATAATAATAATAATAATAATAATAATAATAATAATAATAATAATAATAATAATAATAATAATAATAATAATAATAATAATAATAATAATAATAATAATAATAATAATTATTATTATTATTATTGATTCATAGCAGTTGTCGAAAAAGTTTGCCCCGACTGGGGTTCGAACCCAGAACCTCCCCAGTCGGGGCAAACTTTTTCGACAACTGCTATGAATCAATAACTATGTCCTTAAAGCGGGCTTATGCTTAAAAACCTTAGGTATATTAATAATAATAATAATAATAATAATAATAATAATAATAATAATAATAATAATAATAATAATAATAATAATAATAATAATAATAATAATTATAATAGTAATTATAATAGTAATTATAATAGTAATTATAATAATATTAATAATAATAATAATAATAATCAAACACACCATTAACTCATCTAGTCAATTGTCATAAACACAGGCGGCGCAATATGACCTAACCGGTTGAAGCGCCCTAGTTTCTCACGTCGTTGTAGCTATCTGTAAGATACAACCCTTATCGTATCTCTGTTTATAATAAACAACTTCACTTGATTAAATCTCAGACTTTATTTTTACAACACGTTTCCAATTCACAATCTCCGCCCGCCATCAATCACCTTCTTCTCTTCTCACCGCCCCTACTATAATACGTACTCACCGCCTTGCCTTTATTGTTTACACAGTTTGCCTGCGCGTCTTGTTTAAAATAATTCAAGTTCCCACACGTGGCCATCCTGTAAACATAATTGACCTCAATTTTCACTACAACAATTTTTTTTTTTTTTTAAACACACTAATAATAGAAAATAATATTGAAATAGTGTCTCTTTCATGAACATTCATAATCACTTAGATATTTTGGCTTATTGATCTTTCTAGCTACTCTTGTCTTGATTTCTTCGGTTTTCTCTTTTTGATGTTGCTCATCGTCAGTTGTATCAAAGTCCTCTCTCATCAGTAACGTTCTCCTTACTTGATCGACTCTTGCTGCCCCATGATTTAAGTTGCTATATGTGTGTTGTAGTTGCATACAGACGATTTCTATCCTCCTGATATAACTGAGTTAGGCCCTACACGATAAGTATCTGAAGGCAACACTTCAGTAACAATCCGCGGTCCACGGAACTTAGGTTGCAGCTTTGTCGGTTGTCCCGTATGGCTGGGAGCTCTGCGCATTACTACGACTTCTCCTTTGTCTAGCTTCATGCCAACGTAATGTTTCTTGTCGAAGTATTCCTTGTACTGACACTGTTTATTCTCTATGTCAATCCTCGCTTGTTCTTGCAAAGTTTCCGCAGGTGTCCACTCTTTATTTGCAGGACAATCTAGCCTACTAATGGACGCAACACGCCATCACTAAAACGAGGCTTATAGCCATGCAGATGCTCAAACGGTGTTCTATCGGTCGTCTTATATATTGATGTGTTGAAATCTCGTTGGATTATCTTCATCGTAGTGTCCCAATCTCTGTGTTGTTCTCAAAAAGTACAATCTGTTGAAACGTCCTATTTTCTCACGTGGTTCTAGACTGTTGGTCTCGAATATGTCATTGTTTTCAGTTATTGTACTTCACACTCACTATCACCACTCATCGTCTCGAATATCAATAATGGAATTAATGAGTCGTTAAGCCCATAACTAATAATTAAATCTATATTGTATGTTTATCAAAGATTATACACTTCGTCACTTTCATAATCTGAAGCCATTCTCTCTGTTATGAGCCTTGATGATTGATGTTTAATGGTTATGTTTGCCCGCAGTTGGAATCGTGTCCAACAAGTTTGGTCGGTGATTCCTGTTAAAAATACCGGTACAAATGGTATCTTGTAAATTCCGCGACAGTCAAATTTATAAGAATCCTTCACAGGTAGAATGAAATAGCTTATTTTCCTATCTGTACGCCCCCGTCTGGGTCCGGGGTAGAATAGGTCCAGAGCACGGGTCTGCTGAGCGTAAATGGCGATTTAAGAGAAAATGTCCACCTCGCAAACATCAGCTAGTAAGAGGGGAGTATATTACACTCCAAAACTAGAGGCGAGCTCTGTCATCGTCGTCGGGGACACCTCCGCTTTCCATTGACGACCTCCCCAACGACGAATGACAATGACACAAAACGAACGATGACAAACACGATGACGACCGCAACGTGAGAAACCCCCCTTCCTTCCCCTACCCGTGGCTGGTTCTGACCACCATGGGCCCCTCCTCCCCATATCCCCATATCCAGAGTGGTGCAATATGACCTAACGGTTGACGCATCTTTAATCCAAATAACTAATCCTATCTGTACAGAAACTAGTCTTATGTTCTTCTTACTCAGCAATCTACTTATTCTGTCCGTGGTCTTGTGAACAAACGGCAGCACTGCTACAGCCACTGGTTCCACTGAGTCTTCTTTTTCTTCCCTCAACTTGGATGTCCTTGAAAATGCTTGTTTTAATGGTTTTGGGTGAATATCCATTCTAGAGGAATGCATTTTCTAAAACCTTTAGTTCCCCGCGAATGTGGTTTTCATATGTTAAACGTTTCGACCTGATGGTGAGTGATTTAAAACTGCCATGTTCTGTTTCGGGTGGTGGTGAGAACCGTCATGTAAGTAACGGTCCGTGAGTGTTGCTTTCTGTACTCCGTGTGTGCTACCTTACCGTCCTCGCCTCTCTTAACCAGCACGCCTAAGACAGCTAGCTGATTGTCTGCTTCTATTTTCATAGTAAACGCAATGCTCTGTTCTTGTGAATTCAATTTCTTCTAGAAATAGATCAAGAGATTCTCTTCCGTGTTGCCAAATGCAATAAATATCATCTATGTAACGTAACCAACACTTCGGTTTGAGAGGTACTCTTTGCCCTCACTATAACCGTGGCTGGTTCTGTCCAGCATGAGCCCCTCTACCCCATATCCCCTATGCAAGAGTGGTGCATTATGACCTAACTGTTGATGCGTCCTTAATAAAATTAAATTAAAAGTGGGGAACCCATTGCTAGACCTTCTGTTCCCGTCTGGGCCCGGGGTAGAATTGGCCCAGAATGGCTCTACTAATCGTAAAAGGCGATTCAAGAGAAAAAGTCCACCTCGCAAACATCAGCTAGAAAGAGAGGAATATCTAACTCCCCGAAACTAGAGGCGAGCTCTGGCAATCTTCGTCGGGGACCTTACCCCCTTCCCTTTGACGACCCCCCGGCGACGATGACAACGACTCAACGAACGATGACAAAGACGATGACGGCCGCGATGTGAGAATCCCTTCATTTCTTTCCTTACTCGTGGCTCGTTCTGACCAGCATGGGCCCCTGCTCCCCCCCCCCCCCCTAGGTTAGAGTGGTGCATTATGACCTAAAGGTTGTCGCGTCCTTAATCCAAATAAACCAAAACAAAACAATCACGTTCCGTTAACTGCCTGGCTGTCTTTAATGTCATGTGTTTTTCTTCCGTTATCGGCTGATAGGTCAATTCCAAACATAAATCTCGAGAGTGACACCATCAGCCCAGCCAGTGAATGGCACAACGTGAGATAATCTCGGTCTTTAGAGTAAAGTTCGTGCCACCATTGCCGAATTATTTTATATTTCGATAATCGATAATGAATTTTGGTTATCGATTATTGAAATAATATCCATTATTGATTATATCTATACCATTTACATACCATTGATAGTGCCCTTAAATGGAAAACTCACAAATTGGAAAGACCACGTTGTTGAGTTACGAAAAAATGCATGTTGAAAATCAACCTATTGAAAGTTCTCAGTAATACATCGTGGGGTGCAGATAGGACTTGCATGTTGAGAATTACGGATCTCTAGTTTGCTCCAAGATAGACTATGGATGTTTCGTATACTCTTCAGCAAAGTAACACAACCTTAAACTTCTAGACACTGTCCACCATTGTGGTCTTCGTATTGCTCTTGGTGCATTTCGAACAAGCCCGGTAGTCAGCTTGTATGCCGAGTCAGGTGTGTCCTCCTTAGCAGAACGGAGAAACCTCTTGATGGGTACGTATGTAATGAAAATTAAAGCTATGCCTAACCATCCAGCAAATCGGAATGTTTTTAACACGACGTATGTCAGACACTTTGATAACAAACCCAAGGCATCTCTTCCAACGGGATTAAGATGTAAACTTTTGTTTAATCTTATAGAATTTCATCTGCCAAAAGTTTTAATTTTGTATTTAGCAATAACCCCCCTGGTTTACACCAGAGCCGATTATTATATTTGGACCTTTGTCGTTTTGATAAAAACTCTACTTGCGATAGTGTATTCAAAATTAACTTTAGAAAGATTTGCCATGAACATCAAAGGTTTACTTTGGTATTCACAGATGGCTCCAAAATTGACAACAAGGTTGGAAGTGCCTTTTATTGCTCCACCTTAACTGAACGTTTCAGGCTAAGCGACGTGTGTTCAGTTTCACTGCAGAGTATTCGCCATCCATGAAGCTCTTAAATACATTCTACGCTGTCGTTGTGGAGAATACCTTTTGTGTTCAGAAGCTTAAGTTCACTTCAAGATATAAAACTCATGTATTCTAGTCATCATTTGGTACAAGACATCCAATTCTATTTAGAAAAACTAACCTCTAAGGGTTATATAATAGAGTTTTGCTGGATACCTGGACACGTGGGCATAGAGGGAAATGAACACGCTGAATCGGGCTGCTAAGGAAGCTTCCCAGCGTCGCGACGTTGATTTCATCTAGTTCCGTTCCAGATGTCAAGAGTGGATACAAGCAAAGATTGTTGGATTTGCGACAAGCATCGTGGATGTTTGCAAAATAACAAATTTGCATAGTGTGAATGCCCACATTGACTAACAAAATTCGTCCACCTACGTCTCGACTCTCACGTAGAGAAAAAGGTGGTATTGTCTAGAATTCGTATAGGCCATACACGCCTAACACACGGATATCTCTTAACCAGAGAAAAGGTTATTCCCATATGTGACACATGTGATGTACCTTTAACCGTGCATCATATGCTAGCAGAATGTGCCAAATATGATGCATTGCGCACGCAATTTGATCTCTCCCAATCATATGAAGAACTTCTATCATATGATAACGGCGACAAACTTTCTAAATTTCTCATCCATTGTAATCTATTTAACAAAATTTAATTCACATCTTACACATTTGTTTCTTTTCTTTATTTTCATTACATACATAACTTTTATTTTGCTATTTTCTTTCTTCATCATCAATTTATTTTGTTATTATACACTTAGAAAACAATCTAATCATCAAACATACCTGCATTCACTCTTCTCATTTCCTTTCATTCACAGGCGGCGCAATATGACCTAACCGGTTGAAAGCGCCCTAGTTTCTCACGTCGTCCGTCGTTCTAGAAATCATAAAGAAGATAAGTAAAATAGCTAACAAATTCAGCAGACTAAAGAAACATAATTAACTTCCACACGCTTAAAGTAGTCTACTATAGCCTAGTGCAATCTACTTACAGTATGGAAATATAGTCTGGGGAAATGCGCTCGAAACTCACCTAAAGCCCTTACACACTCAAAAAAAAAAATACTAAGATCAATGCTTAACAAACCATCACAATACCCTACAAAAATTACATGATCTAACAATATATCTCGTTACTACGTTCGTTACGTAGTAACGAGAGATATTGTTAGATCATGTATACATTAGATACTTAGACTTTTCAAGATAGCAAAATCTATTAAATAAGAAAAAATTACGTAAAATCCCTGATGATACACCAACACAAAAATGTACACTAAATTCAAACAAGCATCACACAAACATACAACCAGATCTATAACACTAAGATAGCAGATTAGAATTAGGTTAAATTTTAGAACGCTAGAATAAGAAATAGAATTAAAACTCAGGGTTAAAAATAAATCAAAATCACACTACAAAATATAACTGCCAATTAACAATTATGTTTTAATACTATGATTTTGAGAAGTATGTTATAACTTATATATTACATATTAGATCGGAAGATCAGATTTAAAGTTAGAACATTAGAATTAGAACTAGGATTAGGAAGCTTAAAATCAAATCAAAACTATCAAATTTAATAGTTCCTAAGCAATTATAATACTAGATAAATACATAGGTTTAGAACTTAAGAAATAGAATAGAAGTACCGGTGTAACAGTACAGCCTCTGCCCTTTTATTTAGGCCCTCAGCCAGTAATTTTTTCATTTTTATTAATATAATTTGCATAACTTTAATATTTTGTAAGTACCATAACTGCTTTTTATTTATGTTAATTTGCATATCACTTGCAAATTAACGATCCATGAGAGATCAAAGTGTAACTTAGCGATTATCCTGGTTGGTGCAAGCCAGACCTAGATCAATGTTATTGCTTTGGGTAGTAGAGGTAACGGTAGTTTCTGTGGCACCCTGCCAGCCTAGGGTTGATATGATGCTAGAAGCTGCAGTTTTGCTACATCTCGAGGATCAGAAATGAGCCGTCGAGCGAGCAATTTAACGCTCCGCTTGGTTCGCTTTTGGCCTAAGAGCCTAAGCCAATGGCAAGTGAGGATGGCACAAGTGCGGGAACACCGGTCTAGTGATCGGAGTGCAGTAGAAATAGTCTGAGCTGTTCACAAAATAAAACGGCAAAAAATGGTAGGACGGTTTCACTTGGCAAAAATGTTCATAAGGTCAAAGAAAAGCGATACAGAAGGGGAGCCACGAAAAACGTCCCTTACGATTCAAAATGGCGGCCATGAAAGAATAGGCCTATTATTTACCTATTTTGAGTGTAAAAAGACGGTAAATGATGTTAGGAAGGTGCTACTTGGCAAAAATATTCTAAAGATGTTAAAAATGTTTCACAGTTGGGGAGCCATGAAAAGTTACCCTTACGATTCAAAATGGCCGCCATTTTTTAAAAATATGTATTATTTTCCTTTTTTTCATATTTACATACTGCAAATAATGATAAAAAGGTGCCACTTAGCACTAGGCACTTCTTAAGATTATATAAAAAGTTTACAGAGGGGAGCCAAGAACAACATCTCTTACAATTCAAAATGCCGGCCATGAATGACAAGGTGTATCAATTATCTTCTGATTTTTAATGTAAAAAGACGGCAAATAATGATAGGTAGGTGTCCATTGGCAAAACACTTCTTGAGATGTCAAAGAAGGTTTACAGAGGGAGAACCAAGCAAAATATCCCTTACGATCCAAAATGGCCGCCACGAATAACAATTGCGTACCTTATTAGTCTCCAATTTCGAATGTTAACAGGCGGTAAATAATGATAGGAGGGTGCCACTTGGCAAAAGAACTCTCAAGATGTTGTGCATGGTTTACAGTGGGGGAGCCAAGAAAAATCTCACTTACAAATCAAAATGGTTGCCATGATTGAAAAATGTGTATTGTTTTCTATTTGGAATGTGAACAGACGGCAAATGATAAAAATTGGTCACTTGGCCAAAACATTTTCAAGATGTTGTATATTTTACAGTGAAGGAGCCAAGAAAAATAACCCTTACATTTCAAAATGGCCGCCATGATTGAAAATGTGTATTGTTTCCTATATTACTATGATCACATTTAAATTCAATTTAACCTTCTTCCTACTTAATAATAAGATATTATAATGAAAACAAAACATCTATGTAGATTTCTAATAACGTGGACTTTTGAGCACTTCTTCCATACTTCATTGATACATTTTCAATTGACGTTGTTTATTATGTCTTCATTCTCAGGAATACTGAAATTGGAGAACAATATTATATAAAGTGCTGAACATAGCTGTAACGAGATGAATAAACATCCAGAAATTAAAAGATTTATATATTTTATCCTTAAACTTTTTTAAAGACTGTAATAACTTTCTAACACTGGGTTTACCTGGTGTTGCAGCAGTTCAGTCGGCAGTTGGAACATAGCAATGAACAGGGATAGCCGTCATCTTTGCATGAGCATCGTGTGACGCATCCTTTCTTACACGAGCACTTGACAAGCTCTCGGCAGCAGTCTCTATCTCCGGCAGTCTAGTCCATTTTGGATGTCAAAGTCCATTCTTCAAGAACCATCCCCATTCTTTCGGTGATGAAGAAATTGGCGTTAAAGTATCAGCACTTCCCCAAAGATGTCCTCCTTGATAAGCAGCACGCTGAATGTGAAGATGCAGTGTTTCTTTAGAGGGAGGAAGACTGTCAACAATTTTGTTCCTCGATGTGATAAGAATTTTCCTTGCTTCATTGACTTTTCCTATATTCGTGTGTGCGTCGTGTGTGTGTGTGCCCCACATGACTAATCTTTGGTACAAGCATATTACTCAGCAGAACAATGTTGTTCGAGACCGCGAAAGTACAGACTGCAGACACACATGTGTTTAGTGATTGGCCTTTTCCACTCATTCCTCATTTTGTATCATTCGGAAATAAATGAAAGTATATATTACACACATAACAAAAACTTGTAGAAATACAGCCAAACCTTACACACTCAAAAGGAATGAGATCTAAAAAAAGGGCCAAGCTCATCTACCATTCCACATTTGCGCATTCTTAATTCATAAACGTACAGTGTCCCATAACAGCATTCTCGAAAAGCTTGGCAAAATAGAATTTGCGATTATTAATTTAACGTAATAGTTTATCCAAGTTCTTTTTTTCTAATTAATTTTAAACGTAATGGTCATGCAAATTCTATTTTAGCAAAGCTATTCGAGGATGCTGTTATGGGACACTGTACGTTTATGAATTAAGAATGCGCAAATGTGGAAGGGTAGATGAGCTTGGCCCTTTTTTTAGATCTCATTCCTTTTGAGTGTGTAAGGTTTGGCTGTATTTCTACAAGTTTTTTTGTTATGTGTGTGATCTCATTACTTTTTCAAGTTCCATTACAAAATTATTTGTTAAAATATAATATTTTTATCAAAGTTGATTTAATTTTTATGGTATTAGCAATAACAATAGGATGTAAAAATCTAGACCCGGATTCATGTACATACTGGGTATAGGTGATATAACCATGGTATAACGACGGTAAAAGGACTGGACCCCAATTCTTGAGTTCGTGGGAGATGAGTTGAAAACGCAATTTGAAAACGAAGTCGTTTTCGTTTTCGAAGAAATTGGTATTCTTGAACGGTATCGTGGAAAACGTCATGGGTTGTGAGTTGAAAGAGTATCACGAAATCCAAACACTTTAAAAAGATTTGCGTGTAGCAAAGAGCTCGAAAAAGTTCTATATTTATTCTAGATTGCAGTGCCTTCATAAACGCGGGCCAATCGAAAGACGAGTTGCATGAAATGATTTGATTGTTGCAATTATGTAAACAAACAGATGAGCAAGCTCATATTATTCGACACCTTGCTTCGACATTGTGTTTGTGTGTATTGTGTGGCAGAACCACCGGGCAGAACAATGTTGTGCTGGCCTAGGGTTGGCTAGGCTTGTCAAACATGTAATGTAAGTACTAATTTTATCTAAGCCGAATGGAACTTTAGACCTACACTGTTGTATTATAAATAATTTTCTACATCTGGGCCTAGGTCAGGGACGGTTTCTGATTTGTTTTATGAGAGTATAATGACAACTTTTCTCGTTTCACACATAGAAGCAAAATTTAAAATGTCCGCCATTTGTTTACGTATCGCACTTTCCCGCCTAACTCTGCTTATACCGTCAACAAGTGTCAAGTAACTATGGTTACTTGTTGATTGTATGCCTAGTGTATAAGGCTTATTTTAAAACCCTTTATTTGGAAGCCTTCCAGCAAACTTTTTCAACTTTTTTTTCAAAAGAGACTATATTACTATAACCTTAATGTCCATGTAAAATATGAACATTGTAGTCCCACTTGTCTGGTCAGAATCGCGGGCCGATGTATTAGATGTTAGCAGTAGTAGCAGTAGCAGTAGCAGTAGCTAACATCCTTAAAGTGATTTTGAGCATGTTTCAAGCCATTTTTTTACCAAGAAGGAATAATCGTACCCCAATAAAATTTGGCATGTGTTGTCAGGTACCTAAATCCCCTCGATTGTGATAGTTTTCAAGTTCACATCACGTTACATGACGGCTGGGTAACACCTCGAAATCACCCCAACTCTGCTTGGTGTATAAGGTGCTTGAGTGTGTAGCGCACCGCGGCTTGGCTGCTGCGCCCTAACGGGCACCTAGATCTGTTTGCTTTGATGAGCACTGTAGCACCAAACATTATTTCTTTGCCTTAGGTCGGGATATATTTGAGAAACTCCTACCTCTTGCATGACGTTCCGCGATCAGTACCCCCGAAATAATAGTTCGCGGTTCGACCACTTGGCTGCGCTAGTGTTGTTTCGAATCGCGCGCGCTTGTTGCTGCTGATAGGTACCGTATAATCGATTGTTTAAAGTCGATTTCTTTCAACTGTGCTCCACTCTATGTGCAAGCTGTTCAACCATCTTCTAGTTTGGTAGTTTGACCACAGATGGCTCTGTAAGTTATTTCAGTAGCGCAAATTGACAAAACGTCAAGTAAAGATTATATTGGCGTCTGGAAAAGGTTGGGATGTTGAATGACACAGTTATTAGGCAAAATGGGTTGTTATGAAGAGGTTTATGATCCATATTCGGACTTGTTTAGCGATCATAGGCTTTGAAATAAGGGTTAAAGTAATAGAGAAGTAGAGGACGTTGCTAGTAGGCCTAGGTGAGGAAAACCAGCTCACACTTACGTAGGCCTATGCTAGGGTAATTGTCACAAGTAAATAATAGTCTTGACAGTATAATAGCAAGACAATCTAACAAGGTGTATAGTGTAATAAAATCTACATTATTTCAAAAATGAGGAAACATTTTGATAAGTTAAATATTAATATCAAATACAAGTGAGAGAAATTGACTTTTTGCTCAAAATAACCCAGCACTTGGGTGTGGGATGCTCCGTTCAAAACCCAGCATTGAAAAGGTTTATGTAATTAGGGCTCATTATCCACAGTAAAATTTAATTAGACCAAGTCTGGGCCCGGGGTATAACTTAGCCCAGAGCATGGCTCTGCTAATTGAAAGAGGTTTTAAGAGTAAAAGTCCACTTCGCAAACATCAGCTAGTGTAAAAGTGGAGTATATTAAACCCCGAAACTAGAAGCGAGCCCTGGCAATCGTCGTCGGGGACCTTCCCCCCTTCACTTGACGACATCACCGACAACGATGTCAAAGACGATGACGACCGCGACGTGAGTTACCTTCCTTCCTCCCCTTACCCGTGGCTGGTTCTGACCAGCATATACCCTAGGCTAGAGTGGTGCATTATGACCTAACGGTTGACGCGTCCTTAATCGAGATATACAAAAAAATAGGCTACAGTGGCGCATTATGACTTAATAAAAATCAATCAATAAAACAAATCCATCCTATCTAAGTCTTACTATTCTTGTCTTGTTTCAGGTGTCCACGGCTTCAGCTGATGTAGTCGCCAACCAAATTCCGCGCTCAGACAACCAGACGAAAAAGGTTCGTTGATTTTCTCCTACCTCAAATTGTTTTAAAACATTTCTGAACACAGCGGAAACGTGCCATAGAACAGGAAGGTTGTAGTTTTCTGTCATCTGATAACGGATTCTCACACATTTACATTAAATTTACATTTTTAATCCAATAAATAAGTAACCCCTCTTTTGCTATCGTGCACTATCATCTCAATAATTATATTCTTTCACAAACTTAGAAAACAATTTTATCTTCAAACACACCATTAATTTATTTAATTGACTTCCGATAACACAGGCTGCGCAATATAACCTAACCAGTTGAAGCGCAATAATTTCTCCCGGCGTCCTAGATTTCAGTGTTTTAAATTAAAAAACAAACGTATTATAATCAGCGAGATACAATTGCACAGTTTAGTTTAAGAAATTGTCTACAAAGCACGCTAGTCTCTCAATTCCTCACCAGGTAGCGTGCGAGTAGCAAGTAATTCCGAGATCACTCTAACTCTGAGCAAAGAGATAGTCATACGTAGCGTGTGAGACTCTGATGAGGGAGGTCACGGGCTCGAATCCCACCACCGGCAATCCTGACTGAAAGTTTTCCCCGAGGTTTTCTTCAGTAGTTAATGCGAATGCTGGTAGTGAGTCCTCTGTAACAGCCCTCGGGCATTCCCTTATCATATGGACATCAATCCAGAAATTAAACAATCTATCTCAGCGGGGTATCAGGACTTACGGAGTGTTTCCCAATTAATGAAGTTGAGAAACCCTTTTCTTATCATTACCTAACACCCTTATAACCTGGTTAGCCCACCTACACCGGCCATCCTTACTTAAAAGTTTTATTCACACGGTAGCGTGGAGAGTCGCAAGCAATACCGTGTTAACTCTACTTCCAGTTTGAACAAGCGCTGCACCATCGACCATTTTGGTTCGATTAGAGACGTTTATTCAAGAAGGGTTTTTTTGCAAAACAACCCTGTTGTTGTGTGCTTTTTGACTTTGAAAAAGCATACGATACAACATGGAGATAAAATTCTTCAACAGATTCACGAGTGGGGTTTTCGAGGGCACATCCCAAAAATTTTTAGAAAACTTTTTAAAAGATAGAACTTTCAAAGTCCCGTGTTAACAATGTTTTGTCAGCCCTCGTTCTCACTGGAAACAGGTGAAACCACAAGGCTCGGTCTTGTCGGTATCCTGTTTGCTATTGGAAAAAAACATTGTGGTGGATTGTACCCCAAAAGAGCCTAAATGTCGTGCCTATTTGTAGATGACCGGGGAAAATCTTCTACAGATCGGAAAAATTTATAAACACTCAAAGACACGTGCAAATTGGATTGAACAATATAAGTGAATGGGCTCAAAAGCGGGGGACACGTTTTCTCTCCCGAAAAAACTCAGTGCATTCACTTTTGCCGTCTTCAAGGAACCCAAAAATGACCCACAACTACGTTTAACAATGTAGAACTTCTATTAAAAAACAAATGTCCGTCTTCTCGGCATGGTTTTTTGGCCCAAAAAGCTAAATTGGAAAGACCAGTTGTTGAGTTACGCAAAAAATGCATGTTGAAAATAAACCTATTGAAAAGTTCTCAGTAATACCATCGTGGGGTGCAGATAGGACTTGCATGTTGAGAATTTACGGATCTCTAGTTTGCTCCAAGTGGACTATGGATTTTTTCGTATACTCTTCAGCAAGTAACACAACCCTTAAACTTCTAGACACTGTCCACCATTGTGGTCTTCGTATTGCTCTTGGTGCATTTCGAACAACCCCGTAGCCCAGTTTTGTATCCCGATCAGGGGGTGTCCTCCTTAGCAGAACGGAGAAACCTCTTGATGGGTACGTATGTAATAAAAAAATTAAAGCTATGCCTAACCATCCAGCAAATCGGAATGTTTTTTAACACACATATGCCCAGACACTTTGATAACAAACCCAAAGGGCATCTCTTCAACGGGATTAAGATGTAAACTTTTGTTTAATCTTATAGAATTTCATCTGCCAAAATTTTTTTAATTTTGTATTTAGCAATAACCCGCCCTGGTTTACACCAGAGCCGATTATTATATTTGCCCTTTTTGTCGTTTTGATAAAAACTCTACTTGCGATAGTGAATTCAAAATTAATTCTAAAGAAAGATTTGCCATGAACATCAAAAGGTTTACTTTGGTATTCACAATGGCTCCAAAATTGACAACAAGGTTGGAAGTGCCTTTATTGCTCCACCTTAACTGAACGTTTCAGGCTAAACGACGTGTGTTCAGTTTTCACTGCAGAGTTATTCGCCATCCGTGAAGCTCTTAAATACATTCTACGCTGTCGTTGTGGAGAATACCTTTTGTGTTCAGATAGCTTAAGTTCACTTCAAGCTATAAAACTCATGTTTCTATCATCATTTGGTACAAACATCCAATTCTATTTAGAAAAACTAACCTCTAAGGGATATATAATGAGTTTTGCTGGATACCTGACCGTGGGGATAGAGGGAAATGAACACGCTGATCGGGCTGCTAAGGAACTTCCCAGCGTCGCGACGTTGAATTTCAATCTAGTTCCCGTTCCAGATGTCAAAGTGGTACAACAAAGATTGTTGGATTTGCGAAAAAGCATCGTGGGATGTGTTGCAAAATAACAAAATTTCATAGTGTGATGCCCCATTGACTAACAAAATTCGTCCACCTACGTCTCGACTCTCACGTAGAGAAGAGGTTGGTATTTTCTAGAATTCGTATAGGCCATACACGCCTAACACACGGATATCTCTTAACCAGAGAAAAGGTTATTCCCATATGTGACACATGTGATGTACCTTTAACCGTGCATCATATGCTAGCAGAATGTGCCAAATATGTGCATTGCGCACGCAATTTGATCTCTCCCAATCATATGAAGAACTTTTTATCATATGTAACGGCGACAAACTTTCTAAATTTCTCATCCATTGTAATCTATTTAACAAAATTTAATTCACCTTACACATTTGTTTCTTTTCTTTATTTTCATTTACAAACATAACTTTTATTTTGCTATTTACTTTCTTCATCATCAATTTATTTTTGTTATTTATACACTTAGAAACAATCTAATCATCAAAAATACCTGCATTCACTCTTCTCTTTTCTTTCATTCACAGGCGGGCGCAATATGACCTAACCGGTTGAAGCGCCCTAGTTTTCTCACGTCGTCCCTCGTCGTCGTAAAACTTTGTGTTTCGTCTGGTCCTGAGTTTTAACATTTAGTTGCGCGTTATGACCTACCAGTTGATGCGCCCTTATATTGAATGAATCCAATGCGATAACAGCTACGTTCAAGTGAGCTACTCGTGGCGAATATATGTTTTTATTCGCGCGTGCGGGGACAGTCACATTATTTAAATTTATTCACATCATACACATTTCTTTCTTTTCTTTATTTTCATTCACATACATAACTTTCATTTTGCTTTTACTTTCATCATCATAAATTTATTTTGATATTTATACACTTAGAAAACAATCAAATCATCAAACATACCTGCATTAACTCTTCTCATTTACTTTCATTCACAGGCGGCGCAATATGACCTAACCGGTTGAAGCGCCCTAGTTTTCTCACGTCGTCGTCGTCGCTCGTCGATGGTGTCGGCGCCTCCAGAGTTTGCTTGGTCGACTTTAAATGTAATGTCCCCCCCTGCAAATCAGTTGTCTTTCTGTTCAATATACAAGATTGTCAATATCCGTTACTCATGAGACTTCCCTACACTTGCCAACACACAACACTAGAAGTATATATACATAAAGGTTTGAAATAGGTTTAAACCGTTATGACCCCCGTCTGGCCTGGAAAACAATTGGCACAAAGCTTGTCTAAGAAAAAACGTACGAGGGGATTTAAGAGAAAAAGTCCATCTCGCAAACATCAGCCTAAGAAAATATTTCTACCTGAAATAAGAGGCGAGCTCTGACGGACGACGTCGGGCGAACCTCTCCCTTCCCTTGAGGACCTCCCCGACGACGATGAGACGATGAAGTCTGCCACGTGAGTTATCTTCTTTCCCCTACCCGTGGCTGGTTCTAACCTGCATATTTCCCCCCTTGTCACCTTTGCTAGAGTGGCGCATTATGTCCTTATGTTTGACGCGGCCTTAATCCAAATTAGCCAAACTTTTTATGTATAAACTTAGAAAACAATCTTATCATTAAACAAACAACAAACTCATTTCATTAACTTACAACGTCACATGCGGCGCAATATGACTTCACAGGTTGATGCGCCCAATGTCTCACGGGAATTCTGTGGATAGCGGCTTTACAAGTTGTGACGGCTCAGCGCATCAGTGGCAGCGCCTCCTATCATTTTTGACTCAGAAGGAATTTCGCACCCCAACCAGAATATGAAAAAAATGAATATCTCACGTAGAGAAGTGGTGGTATTGTCCAGAATTCGAATAGGCCACACACGTCTAACTAACCAGAGAAAAGGTTGTTCTCAGATGTGACACATGTGATGTACCTTTAACCGTACATAATTTGCTAGCAGAATGTACCAAATATGATGCCTTGCGCACGCAATTTGATCTCTCCCAATCATATGAAGAACTTATATCATATGATAACGGCGACAAACTTTCTAAATTTCTCATCCATAGTAATCTATTTAACAAAATTTAATTCACATCATACACATTTCTTTCTTTTCTTTATTTTTGATTTACATACATAACTTTTATTTTGCTATTATTTCTTTCTCAATTTATTTTGTTATTTATACACTTAGAAAACAATCTAATCATCAAACATACCTGCATTAACTCTTCTCATTTACTTTCATTCACATGCGGCGCAATATGACCTAACCGGTTGAAGCGCCCTAGTTTCTCACGTCGGCATGAGTTCACATCACAAGTTTAAATCTCCTGCTTATAGCTGGCTTCGAAGCCATGACCTTCTTCGCGTCATCTCCGTCTGAGCAGGGGGTTGAACTCAACATTAGTATTCTTATGCTGATAGTGTAAGACGAGGACAGAGGCAAAGTCCATCTCTCTGGCTCTGACAGTGGTCGTCGGGTCCCCTCCCCCTTGAAACCCGCCTAGACGTAGACGACGATGACAACACAGGTGATGACCTACACAGAGACCCCGCCCGTCTGGGCCTGGGGTAGTAGAATGTGTCTATGATCAGCTCTGCTAGTCGTAGAAGGCGAGAGAAGACCGAAAAAGTTCAACGCGCGAACATTAAGTAGTAGGGGAGCCTTTGACTCTAACTAGAGGCGAGCTCGGGCATTGGTCGGCGGGGCCTCTCTCCCGTCCCTAACGACCTCACCCACGACGATCACGACAATGACAACACGAACGATGGAAAAAAAGAACCAAACCCTATCTTGGGCACATCAATTAGTGTCGTGGTCCGGAAATTTCTTCTTGGCTATGAGATATACTTTGTCAAAAATAATATAAACTTTTTTCCTAGCAAAAGACTGAATTTTGAATTGATGGTGTAGGTGCCGGTGTAATGGAATATCTTCACCCCCGACGGGACCTCACTACTGTACGAGTTCGCTCGAGGCTCCTACCCTAACCTAACCGGTTTCCACGCGAAGTGCGGGACGTAGTAATGACCGGCTATGAGTACGAATATACTGTCACACCGGTTCAGGATTTACAACTTTATTTATGCAGGTGCCAATCAAAAGTAATGTTAATAACAAAATTTAACTCACAATATACACATTTCTTTAATTTATTTATTTTCATTCACATAAATATATAAAGAACCTTTATTGGTCTCGGCAGCCAGAGCTGTTGCCATTGCGACACAAAATAACAATCGATTGATAAAAATACATCGAGATTCAAAATTAACATTAATTTAACAACCATTTAAAATATAACCTGCTAACTTTATAGGTGGTTTCTAAAAATACGAATGGACCGTCGCAGAACACCCCCCGTCTGGGCCCGGGGTAGAATTGGCCCAGAGCATGGCTCTGCTAATCGTAAAAGGCGATTTAAGAGAAAAAGTCCACCTCGCAAACATCAGCTAGTAAGCGGGGAATATATTACTCTCCCTCCGAACCTAGAGGCGAGCTCTGGCAATCGTCGTCGGGGTTTCTTGCCCCCACCCCCTTCCCTTGACGACCCCTCGGCGACGATGACAATGACACAACGAACGATGACAAAGACGATGACGACCATGACGTGAGAAACCCCCTTCCTCCCCTTAGCCGTGCTGGTTCTGACCAGCATGGCTCCTCCTCCCCCCACCCCCCTCCAACCCTTATGCTAGAGTGGTGCATTATGACCTAACGGTTGACGCGTCCTTAATCCAAATAAACCAAAAAAAAAACTACTTGTAAAAAAAAATTCCTTCAAGTTTAAAAAATACTGGAATTGTCCCCTTGCTCCTATCATTAGCCCTGTTACACTTATTGTGTTTAAAATAAGTCGT